>JABUQX010028501.1:132500-140000 GCA_015478945.1 Trachelipus rathkii | reverse complement strand
CTCTCTCTCTATATATATATATATATATATATATATATATATATATATATATATATATATATATATATATATATATATATATATATATATATATATATATATATATATATATACTATATATATATATATATATATATATATAAGACTATTTATATATATATGTATATGTAGCTCTTCTTTATAATGTATGTGTATATGTAATAATAATAATAATAAATATAAAATCATACATCATATTACGCAAAATATATAATAATAATAATAATAATAATAATATATAATAATATATAATAATATATAATATATATATTAATTAGTATTAATAATATATAATAATAATATATTAATAATAATAATAATAATAATAATAATGTCCAACAATAAGAATGTGTAATATAATAATATAATAATAATAATATAATAATATAATATAATAATAATAATAATAATAATAATATAATAATATAATATGATTTTAATATTTTAGTTTAACAATCTATACAAATAACAGCAGTAAAATTAGGTTAAAATGTGAAGATTATATTTGTCATAATAATAATATATATATGTATATGTAATAATAAATAATATATAATAATAATAATAATAATATCAATAACTTATATATATATATATATATATATATATATATACGTTTCCATCACTCGTGGGCATTGCACTTTTCAAAGAGGGAGCAAAAAATAAAAGGCAAGAAACCCCACCCAATTCCATACCTAACGCAATTCCTTGAGGTGGGCGCAGATGTGGGTCTTAAAGAGAGGTAGATTGAATACAGCAGACGAAGCAGATGATATCAAGGAGTTCGACTGAACAGATGTGGCTGAAAGAAGGAGGCATCACAAAGACCAAGTCCTGAGATTCCAATACTCACACAAAATTCATGTGATATGCTACAATTGCGACTCAACAATGGAGGAATGTGAGAAGTCAACTAACTCAAGCACCTGCAGTTGTAATACATATAGGAAAAAGATAGTTCGCCAATATGACTTCGCAGATAAAGTGGGTCAAGGGAGTTTGAAGTACAAGAGTTTATTCGTCTCTTGGCCTTTGCCTAAACCCTATCCAAATAAAGGGCGGAACCGGAGACTATCCAAATGTGAGAACAGTACTTCATACAAGGGCAGATAAGATCTTTATATAGCTAGGGTAACTGAGCAAAAGAAAAAAATTTCCGGGATTTGAACAGAATCCGCAGCTTCTTTGAGGCCACCTTAGAAACCGTTGTGATATGACTTTTTCAAGACAATTTGCTGTTTATGATCAGTCAATGAATGTTTATGCTGTTCACAGGTGAGACGTTAGAGCCGTGGAAGGAGAAAAAAAAGCTGGAAGGTGGTTTGAGAGGGAGATGTGAAGAGTTGAATTTCACAATATTGAGGTGATCCCACCTACAAAATTGAAGATTGACAAGAATTGAATCGGAAATCTGAAGACGAGGGGCAACTCTAGATGCGAAAGAGGTAGAAGTTTTGAAATGAGTAGAAGAATGGAGAGTTGAATCATCGGTTAAAGTATGAACAGAACTGAAACCTACATATATATGTAGTTAAGTAAAAATAAAGTTGGAGATAGAACAGAACCTTGAATAACACCACATTGAACAGGAAGAGAGGAAGAGGTCGCTACATTAGAAAATTAGACATAAGTAAGCAAAGAGAAAGAGGAAACCCAAAGGAAGGGAGTTTAGAGAGTAGCGACGCGTGCCACAGCCTATCTAAAGCTTTGGATATGTCGAGCGCCACCGCACAAGACTCCCCAAAGTCCCTTAAGGGAAGAAGATCATAGATCAGTGAGGTAGGATATCGCCAATTGACTTCGAACGTCAAAGGCCAAATTTACGATCTGAAAAAGAGAATGAGATTCCAAATGATCCAGGAAGGGAGAGTTAAGGAATGTTTCAAAGATTTTAGACAGAAAACAGGAGGTTATAGTTATAGGATAGGACGAGAGTTACTGGGATCATTGAGGCTACCCTTTTTTGCGATCGGTTTAACATATGAGCGCTTCCAGCAATGAGAAAAAGTATTAGATTTAAGGCACAGAGAGTAGAGTTTAGCGAGAATAAGCGCCAGTTCAGAAATATAATCCCTCAAAATACTAAGAGGAATGACATCCGGGTCACTAACCTTCCTGGCGTTCAAAGAACACAGGGTCTCATTCACCCGATCATGAGTATATATATATATATATATATATATATATATATATATATATTATATTATTATTAATATATATATATATATATACATATATACATATTATTATTATTATTATATTATTATTATTATTATATACTATATATTACATATTATATTATTATATATATATATTATTATTATTATTATATTATATTATTATATATTATTATATTATTATTATTATTATATTATTATTATTATATATATATATATATATATATTATTATTATTATTATTACGTATACATATATATATATATTATATATATATTATATATTATATTATTATATATATATATATATATATATATATATATATATATATATATATATATTATATTTTTATATCTATATTTATATTTATCTATAATTTTTTATGATATATTATATATATATATTATTATTATTATTATTATATTATTATTATTATACATATATATATATACATATAAAGTTATAATTGAAAATACATTTATGTATATATATATATATATATATATATATAGATATATATATAAATTTCTTGGCTTATTAATCGAGAAACTGCTGACCAGCCAATGTAACTTATTCACAATTCCTTACACATTGTACTTCTCAGCCATGTTTCTGATGCTTTATGTAGTAGAATGGGATTTTTCAAGGTAAGAACGATCTTAAGCGCGTTTGCTACAAATGGATAAAATGTTATTTGAATGTTCTATAAATCAATTAACTGAAGCTCTGAGTCGGAGATGTCTGACTCGGTCCATACGTCATACCAAAGACTCGCTTCAGCAAGAAAGTTGTCTAGTAAATAAATGCTAGCTAGTTCTTTTGATGAAATTTTCTCATTTCTTTGCATAAATTTTTCATCACCTATCTTCTTAAGATTATTTGGATGAAAGCGCAAGGGAGAACAGGTTGTCTCGTTGGAGTCGGAAAGTCTATGTTTTAATGCAGAAAATAACCCATCTAAATAGAGAATGAATAAAGATCTCTCGTTATACTGTACCGGTGATTTAGCAGGAACATTGTTTCGTTGCATTTGTTTAGATGCAAAGTGAGGTATCATGATTTTAATTTCCATGGTTTCTGATATTGTTTTCATACCCGAGAAAATCGTACTTAATTCTTCCTGAACGTTTTGATGGTGCCCTTCAGTAACAGCAATCAATTTAGAGTGTATATATCCATATTGATATATTTCAATGTGCTTGAAAATGGTTCCAGAGCCACTTAGTAATGACAGTTAGCACCACGAGTAAGGTCGAGTCAAAACTTTGTTAAGTAGCAGGAGAGCTCCCTGCTTAGACTGTCGGTTGCAGTTGTGAACAGAACATATTGAAAATATTCTCAGAAGAGACGAACACTTTTGTATTTTGAGGATCATTATGTCTTAAACATCAGTGGTACTTCAACTATTAATATTTCTCTTAGTGAATTTCCTCTGAATAATTTTATGCACTCTTTCATTGTGACTTCTACATTTTTGACTTGATGGAGATCATTAATTAAGATATTCAATCTATGGGAAGTGCAGTGGAAGAGTTTGACATTACAAATTTCTCTTAAACTCTTCTGCACTCCAGAAATTATTCTTACAATCACAGTGGTTTGTTTACAGCCTCATTATCTGCATTTCATTTAAAATAGTTTGACCTACTGATGGTACTCGTACATCCAGCTCGCTGAGGGCAATAAATCTCAAGAATACTTCTTATACCAATTCATTTTCACTTTTTCTTAAGTACTGAACACCCAAGGATAACTGTTCAGTTTCAGCTACTGAATGTCATTGATAATGTTGACTGAATGATCTTTTACAGCAGAGCAACAGTTTTCCAAAATCTTTTCCTGGAGCCTTGGGAAATATATTTCACGTTTTATAAGCTCGAATATGATACAAATCATGATGAACACCCTATTCATTAACTGCCTCATTAATTGCCATATCATGGGTTGCATAAAAAGAATGCTCTTCATTATACAAACCAATTTAGGTTTTGTATATTTTTTTTGTTTTTTGCAATACCTGTTTTCTTGGCAGAATCAAGTTGCTGAATATGTCATTTTAATTTCATACGATTCTTTATATTCTCATGAAAAATTTTTACCTGCTTAACAGCTAGACAACAAAGGAATTCTAAAAAAAAGATTGGTATGATGGCTTAAAAAGATATATGAATAAAGCTCAATGGTACTCAGACTAGAATATTGAATAAGCTTTACACAGCTGCCTAGTAAATTTATGTTTATCAAATGAAATATAATAAGTATTTAAATTATGTATTTAAATGTATTATGTATTATGTATTTAAATTATAAGGCACAAAGCAAAACAAATAACATATTTTTCTTAAAAAATTTAATATAAATACATTATTTTTAAAATTACCTAACTAGATGAATGTAATTAGTTTTATTTGATCTAATTTACATGCCACAATCTTTTTTTTCATTATCCCCCTGTGGAAGCCCAGGATCATAATATACTGTTAAAACCTTACAGATAATCTGCCTGGTAACGTATTACATAATTAAACTATTTCCAGGTTCCAGTTTGGAATAATAATAATAATAATAATAATAATAATAATAATAATAATAATAATAATAATAATAATAATAATAATAATAATAATAATAATAATAATAATAATAATAATAATAATAATAATAATAATAATAATAATAATAATAATAATAATAATAATAATGTGTACAAATGTAAGTAATAATCTAAATAATATTAATAATAATAATAATAATAATAATAATAATAATAATAATAATAATAATAATAATAATAATAATAATAATAATAATAATAATAATAATAATAATAACAATAATAAAGGCGATGCTGTTGAGTCGGAGCCTGGAGGAGTGATTTTTATGATTTTTTATAAGGGACTTTTGATGTGGGAGTAAATATTATTGAGATAAATTATTGAAAATTAAATTAAAAGGTTTTCTTTACTATCCATCCGAAAGCATTTTATGTAATAGATTTTAGTGTATAAAATTTTAATTTAAATATATTTTTAAATGTATCGTATTTGGACGTTTTTTTTTGTTTTGTTTTTTTGTTTTTTGTTTTTTTTTGAATTTTGAATTTTGAATTTTTGAATTTAAATTTTTTCAAAATATGCTAAAGTTTCGAATCTACAATTTATTTTTCATTCTGATTGACTAAAGATATTTTCATTGGAAACGGGCCACCTGATTTAGAATAACGTTTGGTCAATATCAAAATAAAACTTAAATACTTGTGAGCAAAGAGCTCGCCTGGCATTTATGGTACCTTAGGGTTATATATATATATATATATATATATATATATATATATATATATATATATATATATATATATATATATATATATATATATATATATATATATATATGAAGGAATACGTTGATTAATGGTTAGAAATATAAATAGATTTATGAATGAACGAATGAGTAATAGGATATTGCATATATATATATATATATATATATATATATATATATATATACATAAATATACTTGTTTACATATATGTAGTATATATATATATATATATATATATATATATATATATATATATATATATATATATATATATATATATATATATTACAATAATGACCCCTACAGTAATTTTCACACTGCTGGGACGTGAACCTGGACCCTAGCAGATGTACGCGTATGTGTTTGACCACTACGCCACGATGGACTAAAAGTGAAGCACGAGAATTGTTCCTGTGGTGAATATATCAACCCACACAACAGGAACCACCACGCACTCCACCCGTCCACACTCGGGCGTAGCGTCAAACAGGGTACCGCACAGAGTGAAAATACTTTATTCCGGGGACTACAATGTATATATGACAACTGCTATAAATCACAGTGTAATAGGTATTCAATAATGACCCCTACAGTAATTTTCACAATGCAGGAACCATCACGCAGTGCGTGGTGGTTCCTGTTGTGTGGGTTGATATATTCACCACAGGAACAATTCTCGTGCTTCACTTTTAGTCCATCGTGGCGTAGTGGTCAAACACATACGCGTACATCTGCTAGGGTCCAGGTTCACGTCCCAGCAGTGTGAAAATTAACAAATACTTGAGGGGAAATAGGATGTTATTTTGTTTTTTTAATATATATATATATATATATATATATATATATATATATATATATATATATATATATATATATATATATATATATATATATATATATATATATATATATATATATATATATATATATATATATATATATATATATATATATATATATATGACATTTTGCATCAAAGAAGGAAAATAGTCCAGTATATAAAGTTTTAGATTTCCCAAAGCGAAAATTTTCTGACATTATTCAAACTAGCTACGAGTCATTTTGTGAAAACAAGAGTGCATTAAATGTCATAATTTTAAGATATTCAGATTTCTTGCGAGTTGCTACCCAAGCTTAGCCTTGGTTTTAATAGAGTGACTGCATTTGGATGCATATTGACATTTAAAGAGACAAAATAAGTGACTAACGATGCTTAAATAAATTTGAAGGTAATTTGAGAATTATGGTAATTAAAACTGAACTTCACTATAGAATTAAATTTAAATTTATTTCGGAGAAAATATATTTAATTTAATTATACACTTTCATTTACTATCTTCTCTCATTTTCAGCATCTTTAATCATTTATCTTTCTCTTAAAATTTCATGAGGATTTATTATTATTTTTATTTTCTTAAAATATTTTAAAGTTAATATCATGCCTCTAATTTGTTGTTGTTGTTGTTGTTGTTGTTGTTGTTGTTGTTGTTGTTGTTGTTGTTGTTGTTGTTGTTGTTGTTGTTGTTGTTGTTGTTGTTGTTGTTGTTGTTGTTGTTGTTGTTGTTGTTGCTGTTGTTGTTGTTGTTGTTGTTGTTGTTGTTGTTGTTGTTGTTGTTTTTGCTTTTGTAAGTCATATGAGCAACAATTACTTGAACTAGATTGATTTGCATTCTTTAGAGACAAGAAGATTAAGAGGGAAATTTATGAAAGTTTTCAAAATACTAAATAAATTTGGCAAAATCGATTACGGCCAATTCTTTAGATCCGATTTTAATGATGTAACACGAAATAATGACATAAACTTACTCATAAACGATTTCAAAATAATATGGCAAAGAATTTCTTCCCGTACGATGTGAATGACAGGTAGAATATTCTTTCTTATGAAATAACGAACAGGGATAATATCGATTCAATCAAGAAAAAGTTCGATATACACCTTAAAGAGATTGGTCTTTGTGCT
>JABUQX010028501.1:122500-127500 GCA_015478945.1 Trachelipus rathkii | reverse complement strand
TTCAGATCAGCGAGAATAGAATCGGAAAGATTAAGACGTGAGGCAATTCTAGAAGTAAAACATAGAACAAACAAGAAAATGAGTTCTGATTGAAGGT
Source organism: Trachelipus rathkii (assembly GCA_015478945.1). Classification (NCBI taxonomy): domain Eukaryota; kingdom Metazoa; phylum Arthropoda; class Malacostraca; order Isopoda; family Trachelipodidae; genus Trachelipus; species Trachelipus rathkii. The sequence continues at coordinate 127,403 of JABUQX010028501.1, read as the reverse complement.
GTCGGAGTTTAATGGCATATGAGTGAATAGGAGTTAGATGCAGGGTGAGAAGATCACAATGAAAAGCAGGAATAAAGTAGGAGATAAGATGAACCCTGAGGAACACCACTATTGACAGAAAAGGAAGAAGAAGTCGCCCCATCAACAACAGCCGATATTGAGCGATTTGAAAGAAAACTAGACATAAGTAAGCAAAGAGAAGGAGGAAACCCAAAGGAGGGGAGCTTGGAGAGCAGTGACGCGTGCCATACCCGGTCAAAAGCCTTGAATATGGTGCTACCACGCAAGTCTCCCCATAGTTCCTGACCTAAGAGCGGAAACCATAAATCAGTAAGATAGGAAAAGTATATCGCCAGTAGACCTCGAGCGCCGAAAGCCGTACTGGCGATCGGAAAGAAGTGAATGAGATTCCAGATGATCTAAGAAATGAGAGTTGAGAAGAGTTTCAAAGATCTTAGATAGAATACAAGTAAGAGCTATAGGGAAAAGTAAAAAAGTTTCAGAGCGGAAAACTTTTCGGAATAGGTGCATATGCGCGCTTCCAACACCGAGGGAAAGTGTTAGTATTGGTACATAGAGAATATAGTTGAACGAGGGGGGTGTGGATAGCCCGGAAGCACACTCCCTCAAACTCGGGGAGGAATGCCATCCGGGTCACCAGCCTTCCTTAAGTTCATATGATTCCAGGAGCCCATGCACCTGATCAAATGTAATCACAGGCAAAGGCATAGGACACCTGAGAGGAGAAGGAGGAGGATGAGGAATGCCAGAATCTTCCAGGGTTGAGTTAGAGGAAAATAGGAGGCCGAAGAGATTGGCCTTTTCAGTTGGAGAATTAGCAACAGAACCATCAGATCGAATAAGAGGAGGAAAGACAGATTTACAGAAGTTGTTAGAGATGTTTTTGGCAAGAGGCCAGAAAGATTTGTCAAAGTACGAGAACCAAGGAGGTTAGCTCACTTTCGTTTGAAAGCCCGCTTTGCTCGACGAAGAGTATCCCTGCAACGATTTGTAGAATGAAAATTAGCAAGAGTGATAGGAGAACGAGAATTTTTCCACCCCCGATACGCACTGTCTCTAGCCTGAATATATATATATATATATATATATATATATATATATATATATATATATATATATATATATATATATATATATATATATATAAATATATATATATATATATATATATATATAAATATATATATATATATATATATATATATATATATATATATATATATATATATATATATATATATATATATATATATATATATATATATATATATATATATATACATATATATATATATATATATATATATATATATATATATATATATATATATATATTTATATATATATGTATATATATATTTATATATATATATATATATATATATATATATATATATATATATATATATATATATATATATATATATATATATATATATATTATATTATATATATATCGCCACATTCACAAACCCTCTTATAGTTTTTTAAAAATGACACAAACAAAATGTAGGCTGAGAGATGTCAATAGAGGCGACTTAAAAAATATTCCCTCATCGACCCCTTATAACACCTCATTATTTGGTAGCTGACCGTTTCCAGTGGTGACGTTGGTGCCTTCTCAGAATTACTGGTTTGTTCTGTAACATCGTCGTTCTTTATTTGATTTTCGCAACATTTTTTTTTATTTTAAAGTTCACACCTCACAGGCATAGCCCTATTCGAGGAAGAGAACTTCTCTAGGTAATTTCTACCTAGAATCCGGACTGGAGATCGAACCCAGGCCCTTGCCATGCGAATCTTTCGCTCTATCGATTGAGTCACGGCATTCTTGGTCTGTGCTCTATTTTCCACTTTATTTAACAGCATTTTCCTTCTCATAAGGCAACCTCACCTCTTCTTGCTCGCAATCAAAGCTTAGGTGTCTGAATAGTTCGGCAGAAAACTTTACATTCTTCCTTTTACTGTCTATATCCTAAATTTTCAATCAAAAGCAAATATGCGCAGGAGTGCATCACATTTTCTCATATTTTCATTTCTTTGATTTCATCATTCACGATAATTCAATATTCACCACGACCAGTAGCATTCCTCTAGTTCTCAAGATTCAGCAGGCGAAAATACCCCCAAAATCTTTATTCATAATGACCTTGAGCAAAAAGTACAACTTTCATTAGTATCGCTGAATAACTTGGTGATTAACACTTTTCTTAACTTCTAATCGTTCTCCTTAAACTGCCATATTTTCTCCGCCTCAGAGTTCCTACGATCATATTATTATCTCCATATCCTATTCTAACTTTTGAAGTCTTTCGAAGAAACATTTTTGGTCCTTCAGTGCTGATAATTGTGCCGGACTTGCTGTGATGCTTCTTTAATTTTCCTTGTAATGATTGCTGCTTCAGTGGGAGGGGTTTCCCTCGAAGTTAGCAGAATGGATAACCGAGATGATTATCTCCGGCATTGGGGAGAAATACTAAATTCACAAGGCTTGCTTTAACTTTGAATGTTCTCGTACTATTTACCGCAGGGATCTACTCTCAGGAATTACTGTTCCTTCAAAGCTCAAGAAACTAATGTTTTTTTCACACCCAGGAAAAAAGCAAAATCTCTTTTTCGTGTCGCTTAAAATTCTTTTCTCTGAGGAATATGTAATATTCTTCCCTGTCCCGCCTCTTCACGTTCTTTCTGACACAATGTTATAAATGTTAGCTGCAACTTGCTTCTTTCTCTTTATCTCCTCTAGTTTCTTCCGATGCAACCTCCGCCTTACCTTCCACTAAACGTGAACTCTTCTCTTAACATTTGCTTTCAATTCTACTTCAGACGATTCCGTAGCTTCCACCTTTTCCACCTCCCATTACTTCACTTATGCCAAACATTGTAACATCTTTTAAAGATGTTTTATGCCCTTTCTAAGGTAAATACTAAGAAGGCGTATGGATTTGATGGTATTCCATCTGTGTTTTTTTAAACTTGTGCTTTTGGATTTGTATCCTGCATTTGTAAATTCTTCTGTCTATGCCTTTCAACTTCAACCTTTCATTTGCCTGAAGTGGATGATTATTCAACTTATCAAAAAAAAAAGAGCACCATATTCAAACATTTAACTATTTTCCTATTTCTTTAATCGCAGTTCTTCTCAAAGATTTCGAATATATGCATAACATCAAAATATGTAAATATCTTAAATCTTCTAAGCTTATCTCAAATTGCAAATTTGGCTTCCGTAGGAAAGTCTCATTCCCATCACAATGAATAGTGGTCCACTGCTATTCAGCATTTTGGTGAATCCTTGCAGTGTCGCTAGAAATATAGAAAGATTTCAATGGAGTCTGATAGAGAAGCTTTGATTTCTAAAATTCCATCCGTCAAATAGTTCCCTCATGCTTATGTTATCTCTGTTAAAACGGTTATTATTCTCCTAAACTATGTAGAAGTATCCTACTTTGAAAAGACCTTTTCCATACAGTCTCATGCTTTCTTTGCTAATATTTTATTTCCCCCAGACTTAACCTAACCGTTATGTTCTACCTTACTGGTAAAGACCCGAGTTCTCTTTCCTCCTACATTTTCTCTGCTTCCTTTTATTAACAGCGCGAATTGTGTTTTTTTTTATTTTTACCTCCAATTCTGGTGAATTTAACAAATTTTGGAAAGAGCAAAGCCTAAGATAATTGGATGATAATTAAAAGTTTGACAAAGGAGTCCCACATTCTCAGTACATTTTGAAGGAGCGCATAGCCATATCTCCAGAAGGGAAAAGAATTCAAGCTGATATTCAAGGTAGTAACACTTACTTAAGACACGGAGCAAATTGGTAAACAAAATTTTGCTAACTGTGTTTTCTCTTCAGGCACTAGTATATATATATATATATATATATATATATATATATATTATCATATTATATATAAATATATATATATTATATATAATATATATATATATATATATATATATATATATATATATATATATATATATACTGTTCTCTCTGTTTTTTATATTTATTAATGTAAAAATAATATATATATTATAATATAATATATATATACTATACAGTTTATGGTTCAACAATTATTATGGATTTTTCAAAAAATTTCAAATTTTCAACAAAAGCGGTAAAAAAAATAAAGTTAATTGATAAAAAAAACATTTATTTGGGTGCTATATGATGGTGTTGTATATGATATATTGTTTAATAAGCAGTTTGGCCACCTTTTGCATGAATAAGTGCTTTAACACGTCTTGGCATGCCAGTGATCAAAGTTCTGCACATTTCTTGAATTCGCGGAGATCGAAACCAAACTTCAATAAGACGTTCTATAAGTTGTTGTTTGGTCGTAATGGGCTGTTTATGTATTTCATCCTTGAGTATGCACCATAAACTCTCTATAGGATTCATGTCTGGAGAATTTCCAGCCCATGGGAGCACCTGAACGCCATTTTCTGTGCACCATTTCTTCACCGATTTTGCAGTATGGCATGGAGCAGAGTCTTGTTGAAATATCCAAGGACTTTCACCATACCATTCCCTTATTTGAGGTAACAAACGACCTTTAAGTACCTCTATGTACTTAAATTGGTCCATGGTTCCATCAACAATGTGTAAACGGCTTGTTCCATGCACAGAAATAGCTCCCCACACCATGATTTTTGTTGGAAATTTTATTGTTTTCTTCAGACATTGAGCTAAAAATTCTTCACCAGCTCGTCTTCGAACAGTCTGAACACGGTCATCAAGTACTGCGATGGTTGATTCGTCAGAGAAGACTACCTACATGAAAAAAGAAAATATACAGTTCATACAGTCAAGAGAACTAACTACCTACATGAATATAAATAATATACAGTACAGTTAAAAAAAATACTGTCACAG
>JABUQX010028501.1:105000-112500 GCA_015478945.1 Trachelipus rathkii | reverse complement strand
CACTAACTATTTCACATGCCAGATTGTTTTGATAAATTTTTCTTACAAAGGAATCAATACAAAAATACTATTCTTTCAAACTCACATTTAGTTTATATATTAATTATTAAGGACCCGTTGAAAAATTTATGCGTACTGCTGTTGTATTTTTGCTAAATGAAATATTAATGAAGTATTCTTTGTAATCTTCATAATACATCAGGTCAAATTATTTTGATTTTGATTTTAGTTCAGACCTCATTTTGAAAAACCCACTTTATATATATATATATATATATATATATATATATATATATATATATATATATATATTATATATATTATATGTATATATATGTTATAATATATATATATATATATATATATATATATATATATATATATATATATATATATATAATATATATAATTATATATATATATATATGATATATATATATAATATATATATAATATATATATATATATATATATACTATATATATATATATAATATATATATAATATATATATATATATAATATATATATAATATATATATCTATATATATATGGCAATAGTTTGACATAGCGACCATCATTGTTACCCATCAAAATATCGTTTTCTTTATATCTTTCGTCCCCATGTAAAAGGCTTAAAAAAGCGCTGCCACCTCTACATAATTTTTTTTTTTTTAAATTCAGTTTAGGAAATTAAGGTTATGGGGGGGGGGGGGGGGGGGGGGGGGCTATTGATAAGTTAAAATCATATCTAAAAATGAAGACCTGCAAGAATAACCAGAAGAAGACGAAGAAAGAAGAAGAAGAAGAAGAAGAAGACGAGGGTGATACAAACCCAATGCGCGCCTACGGAATTGAAACGAAAATAGGCAAGGTCTTAATATAACACCATTGCTGAGATTTATGATAAAATTGAATAATATTAATATGAATGCTATAATAGACAGTGGTGCTCAATATTGCCTGATTGAAGAAGCACAAATTAGGAGGATTACCAACCCTAAATTAACAAAAAGGACGATGAAGTTAAGAGGTGTGGGAGACCCAAACTTGTATGTGGAGTCTAAACAAACGGCTACATTACAGGTAACCATAAATGACATTGATTATGGCCTATCAGATTTTGTTGTAGTAAGTAGATTGAAAGAAGGAACAATACTGGGCATGCCATTTTTGGTACAAAACAAGATTGAAGTAGATGTAAGAAGTGGATCTTTTATACGTCATGGGGAATATAATATAAAAGAACAAGTATATTTAACAGGAAGATCTGAAGATTGTGTGAGGGTAGTTACGGCAATACCCGTATATAACACAGGTGAAATAACAATTACTGCAAATGAGTGGACCCCGATAAAGGCCAAATGGGATTCCCAAGAAATTAAACCTAGAAATGGAAATCGTTATGACATACAACCTGAAGAGTTATTAGTTGAAGAAAGGGACCATACCCGAAGAGGATATAATAAAAGGTTTAAATTAATGCCAGGATTGGTGCAATGGAAAGACAAAGAAGGAACTATACTGATAAAAAAACTGATACCAGGAAAATTAAAACTGGGAAGAGGTGAAAGAATAGGAATGGCTAATCTAGTGGTAGATGAAGACAACCTGAGACGATACCAAGGTAATGAGTGTACAGTGAACACAACGATACGGGAAATAGAGAAACAAGGAGCCATTGAAGAAGAATGGACGAAGGAAAAACTACAGAAGGAAATAAATTTCATGGATGAACTAACTAAAGAACAACGGGAGAACGTCACGGATGTTTTATACAAATGGAGAAATGCATTTAGTAGGGGAGATTCGGACATCAGTGGGACATCCATGACCCCATACAGGATAAGGTTGCATGATTATACCCCTATTTACCAGCGGGCAAGGAGGTTCGATCAGAAGACTAATGATGAAATCGAAAACCAAGTAAAAGAGTTATGTTTAAAAGACATCGTAGAGCCTTGTGCTGCAGAATGGAGTTCTCCGGTGGTGCCAGTTAGGAAAAAGGACGGAACACTTCGTCTGTGTATTGACTATCGACGCTTAAACCAAGTAACCGAGGCAGATAGGTTCCCAATGGCCAGCATAACTGAAACTGTCTATGGATGTCAGGGGGTACAATACTTTACCAGCCTGGATTTAGTAAAAGGGTATTATCAGATGCAGTTAGAGGAAGAAAGCAAGGATTTTACAGCATTTTCAACAGTCAGTGGTCAATACCGGTTTAAAAGGCTGAGTTTTGGGCTAAAGAACGGACCTGCAGCATTCCAGAGGGAGATGCAGCGGATCCTAACAGGTTTTAGTCGAGACAAGGTAGTGGTTTACATCGATGATGTTTTATTAATATCAAAAGAATTTAAAGAACATTTAGGATTGATTGAACAGGTCCTACAGCGCTTCTGCGAAACGAACGTCAAGGTAAAAGTGAGTAAATGTAGCTGGGTCCAGAAAGAAGTTAAATTCCTAGGACACATCATCAGCAGGACAGGGATCAAAAAACTGCCGGAATTTATGGATCAAGTGGACAAGTTGGAGAGGCCTACTAATGTGGGAGAGTTAAGACGATATTTAGGAATGATTAACTTTCAACGGAAATTTATAAAAAATTGTTCAGGAGTGGCAGCACCTCTCAGTGCACTAACGGGAGGCAAAAGAAAGGACAAAATTGAATGGACAAATGAAAGGATCAAGGCTTTCGAGGAACTGAAAAAACGGATGAAAGAATCAGTAGAGTTAGCATTTCCAGATTTCTCGGAAGGTAGTAGGAAGTTGGAACTCTACGTGGATGCCAGTGGATTTGGTATGGGTGCGGGCTTGTGCCAAGAACAAACAGGTGGTAGAAGAGTAATTGCATATAACTCACACTCCTTCAATGCTTGTGAACGGAAAGCTTCCACAATAGAAAGGGAATTGCTAGCCATACGGTGGGGGATTAAAAGTTTTCGGCCTTTTCTACTAGGTCAGGACTTCATCTTGTACACGGACCATCGGCCATTGGTATATTTACACACGATGAAGCTAGTGGATAGTAAATTGGCCCGAGTTCTGGATGACTTGAGCGAATATAGTTTCCAGATCCATTATTATCCCGGAAAGGATAATGTGTTCGCAGACACATGGTCAAGGTGTCAAAGGAAACCTGATGAGGAAATCGATATAACGGATCCAGAAGCACTACCAAAAGGCTTAAAGGTTATAAAATTGGTACCAGGCGGTGCTGATTCACTATTTTTGAGTTTGAAGGAGATACTTGATAAAGAACATTCTAAAATGAAACAGAAAAATCACCAGGAGCTAAGGGAATTTTTATTGGACATCCTGATTAGTGAATGGAAAATGTATGGGTTGGAAAAGGGACCAAAAGCCTTAAAATTACTAAAAGCAATTAAAACTCCAGGAAAGGAACCAGTACCAGAAGTTTTATTAGTGGCCAGTGATGAATTCAATACAAAGATTTGGTTGCATCATGGAATATGTTGCTCAGTGGCATACATCGGACCAAAGGCAAGGAAGTGTAACAACTTAAAAGATGTACACATACAGGTGTTGGGAGGATCACACTTCAATCCAGTAGCTGATGATGGTACTTTCGATCCAAAAGGAGAAAATACAATAGTTGACGAACGGATAACTGAGGAACTAGAGACATCACCAGAGAAAGAAAATGAAGATTACTCAGATACGGAAGGAAGTGATACATCAGGAAATAATTTATTGCAGCAATCTTCCAAAGAAGAATTAGGAATAAATTTATTAATGAAGGAAAGAGGGCACCAGTCTAGGTTAAGCTGCAACCACAAGCTAAAAGGAGTGGCATGGCAGGAGGTCTCTATCGGAGAAGTATTCAGATGCGCTTTTCTGGACACAGGATCTGTCATCAGTTTGATACAGGAAGGAGTTGTTGATGGCTTAAACCAATTTGGACACATTCTGAAAAGATGGAAGGTAGATATTACACTCAATGGAGTAACTACAAGGATTGTGGAGTGTACAACAGCAGTGGCCATAAAAATAAAAACAAGGTGCCGGGAAATAGTGCTACCATTGGTTGTCGTTCAGGATGAATATATTCCAGCTTGTTTACTGCTAGGGATGAATTATTTGGTGGAGTCAGATGCAATTTTGGACTTCGGGGAAGGAATAATCGCACATGGGAACGATGCCGATGACGTAAGTGATGGCTTTACCATTGATGTTTTTAACCTCACAGTGAATAAGGATAATGACTTAATAACAGTCCAGGAAATAATAAGGTTACAAGATAACTCTGAAGTGATTAGGACACTAAAGAAGAAAATTGGAAATAATCAAGAGATTAGGAAGACTGATATATTATTGAAGGAATATTATCGATATAGGAAGGATCTACGAATGAATGGAGCCATCTTAGTAAAAAGGATTAGAGATGAACAATTTGGGGCTGTTATAGGGTTCCAACAGATGGTAAGCATTACTGTGGTTACACATCGGAATTTAGCTCATATAGGACGAGAAAAATTAACAGATCTTGTTTCAAGGTATGTTTGGCACCCCAGAGGTCAGTTAATCATTCAAGATGTGTGCCGAACATGCCCAACCTGCCAACTGAATAAAATAGACCATCAGGTTGTGTTCCCACCTATATGGAAGATTAAGGTACAAAATCCGTTCGAATTAGTAGCTGTCGATGTTATGGCCATGCCTAGAACTAGAAAAGGAAACATTGCTTGTTTGGTGGCTATAGATCACTGTAGTAAATGGGCTGCAGTGAAGGCGTTAAAGGATAAATCTGCAAGGAGTGTAACAGAGGCTTTTGAAGGACAAATGCTTCCCACATTTCTGCGACCACCATACAAGGTATTGACGGATAATGGAGTGGAATTTAGGAGCACAAGATTTAAGGAAATGCTTCAGGCCTACGGAATCGAACATGTCTTTAGCAGTCCATACAAACCAGCGGCTAACGGGGCAGTGGAGAGGGTCAACCGGACATTCGCGGAGTTCCTCAAGAATACGGTAACGAAGGATAAGGAATGGGATGACTGTTTACCCCGAGTAATAATGGTATATAATAATACAAAACATGCAGAGTTAGGAGTGACCCCGGCAGAGAAACTAATGGTTCAAAAACATGAGAAAGGAAAGGTATTACCAATCTCAAGAAAGGAACAGGACAAGTGGAAAGAGGGTCATCCAAACTGGTTGCCATACGCAGTAGGGGTGAAAGTTAAAAGGAAAATCATCTCAGTGGATAGAACTTTGGAGAAAAAATTAAGCAAAAGGTATGAGGGCCCTTTTGTGATAACCAAGGTGATTGCAGGTGGAATGACATATGACATTGAGGGAAACGGAAAAACAATGAGGACTCACTATGCACATTTAAAAGTTTGGGCAGACCCTCCGGAATATTTGCTTGACTATTTTAGGATCGAAGAAGAAACATATGAACAAGGAGAAGAACAAGTATGGGAGACAGAAACTGAAGAAGAAGAGAAAGAGGAGGAACCAACACAAACTTATGTAATTTATGGAGGACAACTTGGGAGATCAACGAAGGAAAGGAAACATGAAAAAAATAAAAAGGATATTTGGGATTTAGTAGAGGTAGCTATAGGAGAACCTAAATACAAGGAAGATATAGCCACACAAACTGAAGCCATAACAATAGATAAAATGACCCAAACGGAGATAGAGCTGACATCATCGCCTATTGGTACAAACGACTTATTGGATTGGTTGGACTCGGCGCAGTCAGAGGTTAAATCAGATGAGGAACTTAATTTGCAAAGGGTCGAGAAGTCATTAAGATTTCCAGATGACAGTTATACACTTGTAGGGGACATAGCGAATGATAGTGAAGAGGATGACATGGTCTCAAGAAAGGAAACACCGGAACCAGTTGAGGTATTTAATATTAGTCAAAGTAATCACATTAATTCTAATAATGTTCCTTTCTATACCCCCAGGTCAATTCAGGAGGAGTTATGGGAAGTGGGTGAAGACCCTGAACGGATGATTTTAGAGGACCAATCGGAGGAACAGGGAGTGGATCCACAAGGAGTAGAAATTGGGTACCAGGTACCGATGACAAGATCTAGAGGTCCAGCTCCAGATATACCGAATGTCCAAAGGAGAGTATTGGAGTATGAGAGAAGGGCGGAGGAAAGGCGAGCCTCCATTGGAAATTAGGTAAGGTTGTTTTCCTTTTTGAGTGGTGGAGCTATTTTTTTTCTTTTTAAGATTGGTTCCCAATCTTGGAAAGGGAGTAATGTAGGACGAACCAACTAATTCATAGCCTTAGTTAATACTTTATAAAATAAATAGATTGTCTTTCTGAAAGAGTTAAAAAAATCGAAGGTTGTGATAAAAATTTGAAGGAAATAAATATTCGTAAAAGTTCTGAAATTGTGACGAGGAAAATTACTGCTAAGTCACGAAATTCCAGTTACGTAAAAGGATTTGGAATTATTTAACTGCAAACAAGTTTAATTTTCCCCAGTATCGGGTAAGAGTATTTCTAAAAGTTTATTTGTGAAAGGTTTAGTCATTTTTGTTATTTGTGGAGGATTCACTCATTTATTAAAGGAATGATTTTAGGTAGCATTTTGAAGTAGAAACTTAAAAGGATATTTCAGTGCATTGTGAACAAATTTAATAGCAGAATTCAAATTCACATTTAGGTAGCATTTTTGAAATAAAAACTTAAAAGGATATTTCGGTGCATCGTGTTAAATTTAAAACAAATTTAATAGTAGAATTCAAATATTACGCATAGGAAATATTTAGCAGTTTGACGATGTAAGATTGTTTGGAGATTTCAAAATAGGGTGTTTTATTAGAGTGAATTATGGGAATATTAAAAACGGACATTCGAATTTTCCATGCATTTAAGGAAATTCGTGGATGAAATTGGGTGAAAGGTGACAGATGTAATTAACGGTGCAATCTGTGTTTAAATTTAGGTAGGCTAACGAACGGAATATTTTAGTGAAAAGTATATATATATATATGTGTATATATATATATATATATATGATATAGTATATATATATATATATATATATATATATATATATATATATATATATATATATATAAATATAATATATTTATATATATATATATATATATTATATATATTATATATAATTATTATATATACTATGTGTAATGTGTGTGTGTGGTGTGTGGGTGTCGGGTGTGGATGTGTGCAGGACGCACATAGGTTTCCGTGTAAGGTATGGAAAATTTATAACGCACAAAGGATTTTTAAACTAACAAGACACACAGACGAAAGGTTAAGATATGTGAATTGGGAAGTGTGAGGAAATTACCGAATAAAATTATGGCTATTTTTATTATTATTATTATTATTATTATTATTATTATTATTATTATTATTATTATTATTATTATTATTATTATTATTATTATTATTATTATTATTATTATTATTATTTGTTTTACCGGTATGCTTGTTAGAGTAATAGGGTGTGAGGCGCCGCAAAAAGTGTGTACATA
>JABUQX010028501.1:97500-100000 GCA_015478945.1 Trachelipus rathkii | reverse complement strand
TCCCGCCACCCTCCTACCCTTCCTTGATCTATTGATCTATTGATCATTGATATCAGTCAAACATTTCCGAGTAATCAATTTTGTAAATAAAACTAACATAAAAAATTCTTTTATACACTGATCAGCGAATATATGCTTAACGTAACAAAGTTTTCACATTAATAAAGATTACTTAGCATCATTTGAACTAAGAAAATAATGTACAGCGACAAACCTGACACATCCTTAAAAATGAAATAAAGCAAGTCAACATTAAACAAAGTTCCTCACTTTAAACAACAGTAAGTACTAACATTACATCCAAAACGTAATCCTAGTCACACTTTTTTTTTATTTTAATTTTTTAATTTTTTAATTTTTTTTAATTTTTTAATTTTTCTAACTTTATTTTTTTTTTTTTATTTTTTAGATTTTTTTTTTTTTAATTTTTTTATTTTTTTTTTTTTTTTTTTATTTAATTTTTTTTATTAAAATTTTTATTTCTTTTAATTTATTTTTGTTTTAATTTGCTTTAATTTTTTTTTTATTTTAATTTTACTTTTTCATGTTTGTGTGTGTGGGTGTGTGTGTGTGTGTGTGTGTGTGTGTTGTGGTGTGTGTGTGTGTGTGTGTGTGGTGTTTGTGTTGTGTGTATGTGTGAGTGTGTCATTTATGCTTTGTACGTTACACTCCTGATAACTAATTCTTTTCTAACATGTACATATCGTCAATTGCATTGCATCTTGCAAAGATAAACCATTTTTCTTAAATGTTGAAGACTAACATTTATATGTACAAATATCATTTGCTTTTTATCAACGTAACTTATAAAAATTACCTTTCCTCTTCTATAATATGCGTATACATTTTACTTTGTTTTTATAAAGTATTTATTATTTAAATAATTTATAAATTTAATTTTATTAATTTTAATTTTTATTTTTTAGTTTTAGTTTTAAAAGTTATTTTTGAAAACTTTATTTTTTCCTTTTTTAATTTTTTTCGTTTGTTATTTTTTATTTATTATTTTTTCATTTTTATTTTTTTTTTATTTTTTTTTTTTATTTAAATTTAATTTTTCTAACTTTATTTATTTGGTAAGTTTTTAAATTTTTCACGAAATATTTTATGATTCACGCTTTTTTTTTTTTAATTTTTTTTAAATTTTTTATTATTTCCAGTATTTTAAATTTATGGAAATTTATTGTAGCATTATATAATTTTTATTTTTTTATTTTAATTTTTTAATTTTTTTTTTTTTTTTTTTTTTTTTTTTTTTTTTTTTTTTTTATTTTTTTTTTTTTTTTTTTTTTTTTAACTTTTTGTTTTTATTATAACATTTTTTATTTTTTTTGTTTTTATCGTAAAAATTTATTTTTGTGTGTGTGTGTGTGTGTGTGTGTGGTGTGTGTGTGTGTGTGTGTGTGTGTGTGTGTGTGGTGTGTGTGTGTGGTGTGTGGTGTGTGTGTGTGGTGTGTGTGTGGTGTGCGTGTGTGTATGTCATTTATTCTTGTTGATATGTTAGAGATATGCTTGAAAAAAAAGTGTGACTAGGTTACGTTTTGGATGTAATGTTAGTTACTTACTGTTGTTAAGTGAGGAACTTTGTTAATGTTGACTGCTTTTATTCATTTTTAAGGTGTGTCAGGTTTGTTGTCTTTGTACATTATTTTTCTTAGTTCAGATGATGCTAAGTATCTTTATTAATGTGAAAAACTTTGTTATGTTAAGCATATATCGCTGATCAGTGTATAAGAATTTGTTTTTATGTTAAGTTTTATACAAAATGATAATCAAATGTACTTGAATCAATAGATCAAATAGATCAAAAGATCAAGGATGAACAAGGAGGGTGGCGGGATGGTAGTATGATTTACTGATTTACTGATTTAAGGGTATGTAAATACGTTTACAATTTTAAAGTAAAAATTTGACCTAAAAAGAATAGATCAATAGATCAATAGATCAATAAGATCATAGATCATGATTGGTCCAGGAGGGTAAGGTTGATGGCTTGATTACTGAATTTTACTGATTTAGGGTATGTAAAACGTTACAATTTTAGTAAAAAATTTGACTTGAATCAATAATCAATAAGATAACAATAGATCAATAGATCAATAGATCATGAATTGGACAGGAGGGTGGTTCTGTGTATGGCTTTAATTTACCGCTTTTACCGCTTTCTTTTTCTAAAACCTGAATAATTTTAGTATTGACCTTATATCAAATAGATCAATAGATCAATAGATCAATAGATCATGATTGGACAGGAGGGTGGGTGGATGGTGGTTTGATTTACTGATTTACTGATTTAGGGTATGTAAAACATGACAATTTTAGTAAAAAATTTGACCTAATCATAGATCAATAGATCAATAGATCAATAAGATCAACTGGTCAGGAGGGAGGTTGGATAGTGGTTTGATTTAGTGATTTACTGCTTTAGGGTATGTAAAAATGTAAATTTGTAAGTTATAAACATAAAAAAAGTGTAAGAAATTTTATTTATTTATTTATT
>JABUQX010028501.1:85000-92500 GCA_015478945.1 Trachelipus rathkii | reverse complement strand
ATCCTCCTCCTCCTCTTCCTCCTCTTCCTCCTCCTCCTCCTTCTTTCTCTCACTATCCTCGTTCTCCCTCTCAGCATTGTCGTTTCTATCACCGTTCACCCACCCCATCCCGCCAATCTGCTGCACAATCGCACGTTCAGCCTCAACTCACACCATCTTCTCAAACTTTTGTCGCACCTTCTACGCACAACCAACAGGGAGTATGTCTTAACCATCAGCGATGGGGTGGCCAGGCCCGAAACTGCATACAACCGTGTGCTTATAATTTAAACTATCCTGCCACATCTTAAAGAAAAACCGTGCCACTGAACCTTTAGGTTCATTGCAGGCCGCGAACGGTTCCATTATTCACACTTATGGTACCAAACAGCTCCATCTTACCCTCTCCTTCAGCCGCGACTTTCTCTGGAACTTTGTTATTGCCGATGTTACTCTTCCCATTATTGGTGGAGACTTTCTTTCCCATTTTAATATCTTTGTTGACCTACTTCACAACCGCTTGATCGATTATGAGACTTAGTTCTCCTCCGCCTACATCCGAGCCACTTCTTCTATCAACGGTATACACCTTTCTTCAGGTAACAACCCATTCTAATCTCTTCTGTCTTCCGAATTTCCTGATCTTGTCTCTCCCATCTAGACCTTCACGGAGGTTAAACATAACGTTGTTCACCACATAGAGACGAATGGGAGACCTCCTTTCTCCCACGCCCTCGTATTGCTCCTGACAAACCGCAAGCTGCTAAGCAGGGTTCAACACCCTGCTTCAGCAAGGCATCATCAGTTTTTCCAAGTCCGACTACGCTTCCCCTCTTCACCTAGTACTCAAACATAACGGTGACTACCACCCCACTGGCGATTACAGATGCCTTAATGCTCTCACTCGTCCAAACAGGTACCCTGTCCCTCACATACAGGATTTCACCGACAACCTTTCTGGATGCAACATTTTTTTCAAAAATAGACCTTCTGAAAGCTTTTTATCAGATCCCTGTCCATCCTGCAGACGTTCACAAAACTGCTGTTATAACCACCTTCGGCTTTTTTGAATTTTTGCGTACCCCTTTCGGTCTTCGGAGCGCAGCACAATCGTTACCACGTTTAATCGATTCCATCCTCAGCGGGTTGTCCTTGGTCTTCGCATACATAGATGACCTGCTCATCGCCAGCTCCTCTCCGGAAAAGCACCTCTCTCATCTCCGTTAAGTGTTCACAAGGTTAGTCGAATATGGCTTGCATATCAATACTTTGAAATGTGTGTTCGACGTCTCTTCACTAACCATTCTCGGACACACCATCTCCTCCAAGGGCGTCCATCCCCTCGAAGACCGAGTTTCGGCCATCCGTTCATTCCCCCTTCCTGCCAAACAGCATCAACTCTGTCGCTTTCTCGGCATGGTGAATTTTTATCACAGATTCATCCCGTCCGCAGCAGAAATACCTCGTCCTCTCAACGCTCTTCTCAAACCTGTTCGAAATGGTTCTTCGCCCTCTGTCACTGTCGATTGGACCAACGAGGCTAGCCATGCCTTCACCTCCATCAAAGAAGCCCTGGCTTCTTCCGTTCTTCTCGTTTTCCTTTCTACTTCCGCACCTACCCGGATCCATATCGTCGATTCAGACTATGCAGTCGGTGCTGTCCTACAACAGTTTTTAGACGGTGAATGGCGGCTCTTAGCGCTCTTTTCTAAGAAGCTTCAACCTCCCGAAGTATTTTACAACGTTTTGGAAGGGAATTGCTCCCCATTTACTTTGCTTAAAACACTTACGCTATTTCATCGAAAGTCGAGAATTTCATATTCTCACTGATCACCAGCCCATCACTCATGCCATCACTGTCTCTACAGTCAAGCAGTCCCTTCGTGAGGCACGTCACCTCGAGTTCATCGCTCAATTCACTACCAATATTCGCCACGTCAAGGGTGCAGAGAGCATTCCCGCATATGCTCTTTCTCGCATTAGTGCTATTTCTCCTCTTCCTTCTCTCAACTACGAGGAGATGTCCCGTCTTCAGCAGTTGGAGGACTTTACATTCCCAGCTAACTCTACTTTCGACATCCAGAGCGTGGAAGTGTCTGTTTCCCGTTCCAACTGCTATGTGATATGTGTCCTCGCTTACCCCACCCTGTTGTACCGACTCCAATGCGTCGTCTTGTCTTTGACACCATTCACAGCGTTTCGCATCCAGGTGTTAAAGGTTCACAAGTCAAAGTTGGTAAACACTTTGTTTGGCCGTCCCCTCTGCAGGACGTTAAACTGTGGACTAAACAGTGCCTTAGTTGCCAACGTTCCAAAGTTCACAGGCATACTAACGCTCCTGTCGAGCAATTTCTTCCTCCCGGTCAACGCTTCGACCAAGTCCATATAGATTTAGTTGGACCTCTTCCCTCCTTCTAACGGTTGCACCCACATCCTTACCTGTATCGATCGCTACACCCGCTGATGGCATTTCTTTTCAACTGGATTGCTAGGTTCGGCACTCCTTCTACCGTCTCAACAGACCAAGGTAGACAGTTCGAATCTTACCTTTGGAAAGATCTCATGGTTCTCATCGGTTCCAAACGCCTCCGCTCCTGCAGTTACCATCCCCAGGCTCAAGGAATGATAGAGCGTTTTCATCGTCAGCTCAAAGCTTCCTTGATGGCGCATGGTAATCCCGATATATATATATATATATATATATATATATACTATATATATTATATATATTTTCGGAATATTTTATAATTATTTGGCTTTAAAAACTGCAAAATATTATAACTAAGGGACAGTGATGGGCACGGTACATGAAAATTGCTTGGGCGATACCGATACATCGATACTTGTAAATTCTCTTGGGCGATACCGATACTCGGTACTTTGAAAAAACGTTTGGGCGATACCGGTACTCGGTATTGTATCGCCGATACATCCGATACATCGGTACATTTGAAGACATAAACAAAAAAATTAATAAATAGTTTTTCGAGAAATAGTTATACACATAATACATTCTATTATTGTTGATATAGTTTTTATGTCGATTCGGTGCTTCTTCATCTGTAACTTTTAAATTGTATAAAAATTAAAGTTAAACAAAGGTAAAGATTTTGAAATTTGCATAGAAACGAAAGTTTAAAATTGCTGTCACAGTGAGCAAGTTCAAAAAAATTCCCAGAAGTTATTAATTCGGACTTACACCAGTTTGTTGCATTAATTTTTTTGAAATATTCTTCGGAATCTTTTGGAACTAATGAATCACTTTCAGTGTTACATTTACTCATTGTTAAAATTAATTTGAAAAATAAAACTTCAAAAAATATTAAATAAAAATTACAAAACAAATTGACAAGCCTAACTTCTTCAATCAACTTGCAATAAGAGACTGCGAGTCTGAAGTCCGAACGGCATAAATTTTGAATGTACGATTGCAGGAATAAACATATTGGAACACGTTTCACTTAAATGATATATTGAACGAGAGAATTATGAAACAATATATATATATATATATATATATATATATATATATATATATATATATATATATATATATATATATATATATATATATATTATATATATTATATATATATATATATATATATATATATATATATATATATATTAGTGATGCAGGTAACATCCACATCCGCATCCGCATCCGCGGAGCATCCGCACATTATTAAAGATCCGCATCCGCGCTTTGCCCTGCGGATGTTGCGCGGATATTTATTGTCGAGATTTGATAAAGAATTTTATAAAAAAAAATACTTAAGATGAATCTGAACGCAGTAGCACAAAATGAGTTGAAGGCAATTCAAAAAGGGCTTGATATTCTATATCGTACTGTTATCAAAGACGTTCCAAGTTAGCAGAAATAGTACACTGCATTTGATGGAAAAAAATGGTATTGCTCAAAGAACCTCTTCTATGTACGCTAGTTCGTATTCCAAAGTTAACATTCTTACTAATGTGGAAAATGACATCATATCACACTGCATTAAACTATTGGAACCATTTGAAGAAATTACCAAAAGAATCAGCGCCTCTACAGCTTCTGTCTGCGATGTAATACTCAAATATCATTAATCTCAACGCTAAGAAATCATTTTGAACCATCTTACAATAAAAAATATGAAGGTTTAAAAAGAATGAAAGATGTAATAAAACCTAAACTAGAAAAACGCTTTGGTTCTGTGGAAATTAATGACCTTCATACTATTGCAACTTACTTAGACCCCCGTAATAAAAGCAATTTTTTTTTTTTTTTGTAACACAATATTAGAACAAGTTAATTCGTCACTTTGTGTTGCAGTTGAAAAACTTCAATCTGAACAGTATTAATTCGCCACCCATTAAAAGGAAAAAAAAACGAAATCTACAGAACCAACACCTTCTACAAGTAAATCAATAACAGATTCAATGGAAGAATTTATACAGTCCAGTAATGATGAAGAAACACACTCATTACCAAAAGATGTAGTGCAAATGATTGAAAACTATCATCAAGAAAAACGACTAGATACAAATGATGATCCTATCAGTTGGTGGAAAGTTAAGCAAAATGTTTACCCACGCTTGAGTAAACTTGCAAGGAAAACTTCAATCCGAACCTCCAA
The DNA here is from genome assembly GCA_015478945.1 of Trachelipus rathkii. Taxonomy (NCBI): domain Eukaryota; kingdom Metazoa; phylum Arthropoda; class Malacostraca; order Isopoda; family Trachelipodidae; genus Trachelipus; species Trachelipus rathkii. The sequence goes on along the minus strand of JABUQX010028501.1, from coordinate 87,899 downwards.
CTAGGGTTCCAAGTGAGAGAGCATTTGGCAATGCTGGGATAATATGTGATAAAGAAGAGAAACAGACTCTCAAGAGAAAAGGCAGAAAAAACTGATGTTTCTTAAGCACAACCTTCTTAAATTTGGAAATTTCCAATACTAGAGCAAAAGAGTTATATAAGTTCCATTGCCAAAATCCCTTTCATTGATGGCGGAGGTTGAGGGAAAGAGGTTGGTGGGGTGATTATTATTATTGTAGATAACATATATATATATATAGTATATATATATTAAAAATACATTATATATATATTATATATATATATATATATATAGATATAATAGTATATATATATATATCAAACTCCGCATCCGCGGTGCAACATTAAATATCCGCATCCGCATCCGCGGATGCAAAAAAAAAAAATGATATCTGCCTGCATCAACTAATAATATAATATATATATATATATATATATATATATATATATATATATATATATATATACTATATATATATATATATATATATATATATATATATACTCAAAAATAAATGTACCGATTAAAAGTACCGAATTTTTCGGTATCGGTACACACATGAAAATTGCTTGGGCGATACCGATACATCGGTACTTTAGCAACAGTGTTGGCGATACCGATACCGGTACAAAATGTATCGCCCGATACAAGTACCCGGTACATGTATCGCGGTACTGCCCATCTCTGTATATATATATATATATATATATATATAGTATAATATATATATATTATATATATATAATATTATATATATATATATATATTATATATATATATATATATATTATACAGTATAATATATATATATATATATATATTATATATATATATATATATATTTATATATATATCATAAATATATTTTATATATGTAACATATATATATAAATATATATTATATATCTATATTATTTTTATTTATATGATTTTAGTTTTCAAATGGGGAAGGTTGTGCTCGTGTGCTCTTGCTGTTGTTTGTGTTTTGGTTTTAATTTTGCTATTAGAGTGTTGTTTTAATTTTGCTTTAAGTGCTTCAGTATTTTAATGTCATATTAGTCTAGAGGTTTTAATTATTTATAAATACTCACGAATAAGCGCTTTTTAAGAAGACTTAGATGAAAACATAACCTAATCTTTCGAACATGCCGAAATCTTAAGATAAGTTTTTAGTGTTTTACCTTTTTAACTTTTTAAGTTTTACGTATTTAATTTATTCATTAATGCAGCTTTTAGTTTTTTTAAAGTTTTAATTAAGATTATTGGTATCCGGTTTTTTTGGGTTAAATTTAAGTTCGAAAGTTAGTGAAACTGTGCGAGTGTGTGTATGTGATTTTTAACGTTTAAGGTTTTATTTACTTTACATATTTATCAGATTACTGATTTAGTTGGTCTTGTCTCCATTTTTATAATCATAAATTTTAATAATTTTTATTTTTAAGGTTTCAGTGCGTTTTTTTTTTTTACTTTATCATTTTTTGTACGTGATCTGTGTGTGTGTTTGTTGTGTGTGAGCGTTGTTTTTTTTTTTAATTAAAACCCAATTTAGTGTTTTTTTTGGGTGGGCTGTGTATGGTCGATTGTGTGTGTTTGTTTGTGAGGCTGTCTGTTTGAATGACTGGACAGAGAAGATGTAGGGGTGGGCGTAGGCTGGGGTTCTCTATTGACTTTGCCAACGTTCGTGGCCTGAAAGCTAACCATGAATCTGTGGAATATCACCTCGCTAACTCTCTACCTAACATTTTATTACTGTTTGAGACCCAGCTAGCCAGGGATTCTTTTTCAAATAAACTTAATATCTCCAACTATAACCTTTTCTATAATTTCAGACTAAATGGTGGAGTCTGTGCCTATATAAACATTAACACTCCTGTAACACGTCTTGAGAATCTTGAATCTCCTAATTTCGATGTTATGTGGCTTAAAATCTTTCTCCCTACTACTACCATAATCTTGTGTTTCTGCTACTGCTCCCCTAACGGAACAGATTTTCACCTCCTTTTTGAATATCTTACTACTTCTCATGAGACTGTTACTTCTTCCCATCCAAATGCTGAGATCATCTATTTATGTGATTTCAACGTACATCACACTGAGTGGGCTGGGAATCCTCTCATACTGATTGCAGGAGGGAGGAGGGCCAAAACATTCAGTATTTTCAAACGATCTGGAACAGTTAATTAAAGAACCTACAACATACCAGATCGTCCTAACCATTTCTTGAACACGCTTGAACTTTTGTTTCACCACTACTCCTTCTCGATATAGATACACCATTTTCCCTCCTATCGGTAAATCTGACCACCAATCTTGTAGTTCTTAATTTTAAAACTTTTTGCTTCCAGCAGCTTCCACCATGCCCAACCGTACTTCTGGCACTTTATATCGGGCTAATTGGGGGCGTTGCGTCGTTTCTTTGCAAAATATGCTTGGAGTGAATCTTGCTTTGACTCGGAGGACGCTTCGGTCACCGCTGAAAAGGTAGGGCCGTAATCGTCGAGGGTATGAGCGGGTTCTTTCCATCTTCAACTAAATCTTTTCTCTACAAAATCCCATGGTCGATGGGGAATGTTCTCACTCCATTCAGGAGAGAGACATTGCCTTCGTGCATGGAAAAACTCTCGTTTCTATCACTCTTACTTAATTTCCATGTATGCTCGAATCGTTGCAGAGTTATTATTCGACAGGCTAAGCGCGGTTTCACTAAAAGAAAGTGCGACAACCTACTTGGCTCTCCTACTGATAAAACTTTCTGGCCTCTTGACAAAACATCTCTAACAACTTCAGTAAATCGCCTTTCGCCAATTATCGCTCTGACGGTTCTGTAGCTAACTCTCCTACTGAAAAGGCTAATCTCTTCGGCCTCCTTTTTTTCATC
>JABUQX010028501.1:70000-80000 GCA_015478945.1 Trachelipus rathkii | reverse complement strand
TAGGTGAGGGTAAGAGTTGGATAAAAGTTTTGTAAGTTCCTGTTTAATTTTAGTGTAATGGTGATCGTAGAAGGGTATTTTAATATAAAAAGGTTGTTTGGAAGGTAGCATAAGGGGTTTGTTGTGTGAATATATTTTATTAAGGAATCTTTTAATTAAGTTATATATTAAGGAAGAGGGGTATAAATTGGAGTTGAAATGTTTAATTATGAAAGAAAGTTCTGTATGAAGTTCTAAATAACCGGATGTTAAATGGTAAGCTCTATATATTAAGGTATTTATGCTATTACATTTATAAAGAAAAGGAACATGGCTGAAAAAATTTTGTGCAAGGTTGGTGAAAGTAGGTTTTCGATGTATATTTAGAGAGATGTGTGGGTCAGTTTTTGTAATATTCAAATCTAAGAAGGATAAAGTGTTATTAGTTTCTTCTTCTACAGTGAAATTAATGTTAGGTAGTTGACTATTGATAAAATTTAGGAAAGGAGTAACTTTTTGTTTATTAGAAAAAAGCAGAAAAGTATCGTCTATATAGCGTCTGTAATAAGAAGGTTTACAGTTTTGAGGAGCAGAGTCAAGCCAGATTGATTCATAATGTTTTAAGTATGTGTTGGCAAGAATGGAACTGAGAGGAGAGCCCATGGCAAGAGAGTTAGTTTGGGAATATAATTGATTATCAAAGAAAAAATAAGTATCGGAGACAGCTAAAGTTAATAGTTCCTTGAATTCGGATTTAGTGAAATTCATGAATGAAGATTGAGTGTGAAAAATAATGTTTAATAAGATATCTATGGCTTCAAAAGTAGGAATATTAGTATATAATGATTCTACGTCAAAACTAACCATGTAAAATTTATGAAGATTATTGATAGAGAAAGCCAAGATTTAAATGAGTAGGAATTTTGTATAGTATATTGATTTATGCTGAAGGGTGATAGATAGGGAACTAAAAATTTTGCTAAATTGTAATTATGTGTATTGTAAGCGGCTAAGATAGGTCGTATGGGAATATTATTTTTATGTATTTTGGGGAGACCTATATATATATATATATATATATATATATATATATATATATAATATATATATATATATATATTATATATAATATTATATATATATATATATATATATATATATATATGGGTGGAAGCGGGCATTACCCCTCCGAAGAAGGGGTAAGGCCTCAGCCCTTCGGGGTGATCCCCCCTCTCAGGATTCACACCTTTTCAAGGGGCGCATCCTCATTGGGTTCTCTCTGGAGTTGATATGTTGCTATAGATACTCTTGGTTTAATGAAAACTGTTTATTCGTAAGTTAGGTATGTTATGTTAAATATTACTATGACAGTGTGAAATTAACACTGATTTGTTAGAAAAATTATGAGTTTTGTAAGATATTACAGTTTAACTGACGATGATGTGTTAGAAAACGTGAGTCTAGTTAAGATTTTGTTGAGTAATGTTAGGTTTGCCCAAGAAATTTGCTATGTCTACGTTTTATTCATGTTCAAATGGATGTTATACTGCGAGACGAGTGACAACATTGATGAAGATAGTGCAATTCATAGTTCAAGTGTGGTATCTTTGATTGATTGGTCACTTTGTTAAGGGATTTTGTTAGATAATACGTCTTTACCTGTTGCTGATATGCGGAAAAAATGGGGAACATGTCGAGTATTGTATGACCTGTTAGCTACTTTCACCTTTGATAAGGGAATTTTCAGGATGTTAGCGGATTATTTATACGTGAGGTATGTGGAACTTTGTTATTGTTAACATTATATTCTTAGTTCAGTATGATATGTTAGCTTTATTGAGGGCTAAAACTTTGTTGTGTAAGCATATATTCGTAGGTTCAGTATATTAAAGAACTTATTTTTATTGTATGTTTATCCAAATGATACTCGAAATATGACTTTCAATCAATAGTCAATAGATCATAGGCAGGGATTGGGTGGGTTAGGGGACTGCAGGGATGGGGGGTTTGATTTACTGATTTACTTGATTTACTGCTTTAAAATCAGTGATATTTTTATTCAAAGAACTTATTTTTTATGTTATGTCCAGGATAAAATTTTGCTATTTTTATGTTATGTTTGGTTAACACTTTGTTATGTTTGCAATTATTCGATGGGGATTATGATATTTAGACGAGGTTATGTTTACAGTTATTCGATGGTCTGTATGATAATTAGACAAGGTTATGATAAATTTTTTTTAAATATTACGACTTTGATGTAAAAAAAATTGTACGTTAGCATTATATTCGTTGTCAGTATGATGATTAGACAGGAATAGGCTAAATTTTTGTTAAATATTACGATGCTAATGTAAAATTAACATTGATTATGTTAGAGATATGCTTGAAAAGTGTGAATAGGTTACGTTTTTGTCCAAAGTGTTGTACTTTACTGTTGTTAAGTTCGGAAGTTTGTTAATGTTAGTAGTTTATCCGTACGTATAGTGTGTTAGGTTTGTCGTTGTACATTATATTCTTAGTTCAGGCTATGTTATGTTAGCTTTATTAATGTAAAAACTGTTACGTTAGCATATACTCGATGGTTAGTATATAAAGAACTTATTTTTGTGTTATCTTTAGCCGAAATGATACTTGAAATATGACATGGAATCAATAGGATCAATAAGAATAAAAAGGTCGATGGGGAGGGTGGGGAGGGGTTGATGTTTTGATTTACTGATTTACTGCTTTTAAAATCAGTATAAACTATTTCAATTTACTATGATATTTTATTCAAAGAACTTATTTTTATTGTTATGTTTGGATAAAACTTTGTTATGTTTACAGTTATTCGATGGAGTGTATGATAATTAGACAAGGTTATGATAAATTTTTGTCAAATATTACTGTGTCAATGTAAAATTAACTTTAATATGTTAGAGATATGCTCGAGAAAAAGTATGAAGAGGTTACGTTTTGTATGCAATTTTAGTTACTTTACTGGTATTTAAGTGTGAACTTTGTTAATGTTAACAGGTTTATTAGGCGTATAAGGTATGTTAGGTTTTTGTCGTTGTACATTATTTTTTTTAGTTCATGTTGCTATGTTAGCTTTTTAATGTGAAAAACATTGTTATGTTAGCATATTGTTGGTTAGTATATATAAAGAACTCATTTTTGTTCTATGTTTATCGAAAATGATACTCGAAATGCGATGTAAATCACAATAGTGTTTAATGTAAAATTAACATTGATATGTTAGAGATATGCTTGAAAAGTGTGAATCAGGTTACGTTTTGTACGCTGTGCTAGGTACTTTACTGTTGTTAAGTATGGAACTTTTTGTTAATGTTAGTAGTTTATCGGTGCGTAAGGTGTGTTAGGTTTTGTCATTGCTTCATTATTATTCTTAGTTCTGGTAATTTGCTATGTTAGCTTATTAATGTGAAAACAGTGTTACGTTAGCATAATATTTGTTGTGTTAGTATATAAAGAGTTTATTTTGACTATGTTTACCGGAAATGATACTCGATTATGTGACCTGTCATAGATCAATAGTCAAAAAGGTCATGGACGGCGTGGATAGGGAGGGGGGCGGGGAGGGGACGGGGGTTTGATTTCCTGATTTACTGTTTTACTGCTTTAAATCAGTAAACTATTACAACTTACTATGATATATATTTTATTCAAAGAACTATTTTTATGTTATGTTGCTTTGGGATAAAACTTTGTTATTTTATGTTATGTTCTGGATAAAACTTTGTTATGTTTGCAATTATTTGTTGGGGGATTATGATATTTAGGTAAGGTTATTTGATAAATTTTTGTTACATATTTACTATGCATAATGTTAGAAAAACTTTGTTATGTATAGCATTATATTCGTTGGTCTGTATGATAATCGGAGAAGGTTTTTTGATACATTTTTGCTAAATGTTACTGTGGCAGTGTAAGATTAACGTAAATATGTTAGAGATATGCTGAAAAAGTTATGAATGGTTAGTTTACAGCAATGTTAGTTACTTTACCGGTGTTAAGTGTGGAACTTTATTAATGTTAACAGTTTATTCGTGTGTAAGTTGTGTTAGGTTTGTCTTTCTACATTATTTTCTTAGTTCATTTTACCGCTATGTTTAGTTTTATTTGGTGGTGGAACTGTATTACGTTAGAGTATATTTCGTTCATCAGTTATGATAATTAACCAATTGTTTGTGATAAATTTTAGTTAAATATTACCCTGTTAACATAAATTAACATTGTTATGTTAGAAGTATATGCATGACAAAGTGTGAATAAAAGGTTACGTCTTTGTATGCTATGTTAAGTTACTGTTGTTAAGTGTGGAACTTTGTTAACGTAACAGTTTATTCATGTTTATTTAAGGTGTGCCAGGTTTGTCGTTGTGTATTATTTTTTCATAGTTCAGATGATGCCAAGTAAAGCTTTATTAATGTGAAAACTTTGTTACGTTAGCATATATTCGTTGATCAGTGTATAAAGAATTTGTTTTTATGTTATGTTTATCCAAAATGATACTCGAAAATCGTGACTTGAATCAATAGCAATAGATCAATAGGTCATGGATGATGTGGGCAGTGTGGTATGACCGGTTTGATTTACTGATTTACTGATTAGGGTATGTAAAACAGATAATTTTAGTAAAAATATTACCTGAATCAATAGATCAATAGATCAATAGATCAATAGATCAATAGATCAATAGATCAATAGATCATGGTTAGACAGGAGTGTAGGTTGGGTGGTTGGATTTATTGATTTACTGATTTAGGGTATGTAAAACATGACAATTTTACTAGAAAATATGGCTTAAATCAATAGATCAATAGATTAGTAGATCAATAGATCACGGAAGGGGTGAGAAGGATAGTTTGATTTACTGATTTACTGATTTACTGCTCTAGGGTATGTAAAAATGGACAATTTAGTAAAAAAATATGACATGAATCAATAGATCAATATATCAATAGATCACTAGGAGGGGTGAGGAGGGCAGTTTGATTTACTGATTTACTGCTTTAGGGTATGTAAACGTGACAATTTTAGTAAAAAATATGACTTGAATCAATAGATCAATAAATCAATAGATCAATAGATCAATAGATCATAGAAGGGCTGCGGAGGGCAGTTTGATTTACTGATTTACTGATTTACTGCTTTAGGGTATGTAAAAACGTAAATTTGTAAGTTATAAACATAAAAAGAATAAGAAATTTCATTTATTTATTTATTTATTTATTTTATTTATTTTTTTCTTGATGGTTCTGAAACCATTATTTTCGAAATCTACAGACCCAATAACCTATATAAAGACACCAACATTGTTGTTATACGAATGTTTATTAACTAGGCACCGCACCGGCTCCAGCACCGGTGTCTACACCAACTCTGAATCCTTTTCAGCCTCCTCCTTCCTCATTCTTTTTCCTTCCTCTTTTCCTCCTCCTTCCTTTCTTCTTCTTCCTTTCTTCTTCTTCCTTTCTTCTTCCTATGTTTTGCATTTCATGCATTTCTTCTTCTTTTTTTCAAATCAGACTCCGACTCCGACTCCGACTCCAACTCCGACTCCTCTACCCTGTCTCCAAGTTTTAGTCTTCTACGATTATTTTAATTTTTAGGGGGGCAGCGTCCCCCCAGACGTAATCTCGTCTCCGACGAGATTACGTCATCATATAGCTCATATCCAAATTTTAACCCAATACGTTAAGCCTAACATGGTTTTCAGGCCGAATTTGACCTTGGCGCCAAAGGGGCAGCATCCACCTAGGGGTGACCTACGGTCACCAAAACTCGGCGGTGATCCACCTGTTCTATTGGGTATCGTTAGGCCTAATCGTCGCTCGCTCCGAGGCCGCAACAAGGGCGTAGCGATATATTTCACCTTCAGTCTCGGGGGGAGCCACCCCCTATATACATCCTAGAGACTTAAAATGTCACGTGTGATCAGTTTATCACCCATAATAACCATATACCAAGTTTCAGACCGATACCTCTAATACTTTTTGAGAAAAACCCGACAACTCCCAAACTGTCATCATACTACAACGATTAATCGAATGTTAATTATAGTAATTATTTTCTTTCGATTATATTTTTCAATGTAAAAAGCCAACCAGAGCACGTAAAAAGACGATTTAAACGTCAATTTGGTGTTAAAAACATCGATAAATCGATTGGAACCATCGAAAATGATCTACCGATCATTTAAAACCTTCAGGAACAAAAAAAAACATTTTTTGGGGTCTCCGCCCCCCTTTAGGTGACTAAATCTTCAAAAACGGTCTTTCAGACCTTAAATTCGGTCTTACCGACCTTAAAAACCCTAACCTTGACACGTCAATCTTGAAAAACCAAATGTAGCAAAATGTTGCTTGCAACATTTGCAACATCCTGTTGCAACTTGCGGATTTCAGTTTGGCTGTCAGTTGTGCACCCCTTACTACTAAAGTCTTGCTCTATTTCCCTGTGAAATTTTTGAAAATGGCCAGAAGGGAGGTTATCTATTATTATTTCAGATCTCTTTACTGTTATTGTTGACCAAGGTAAGTATCTTGAAATACTTAAGATAGCCCGAGTTGTAAATATATTTAAAAAGATATGGAAACTGATGTAGTCAATTACAGACCTTTACCTGTGCTTCCTGTTTTGAATAAATTATTTGAAAAATGTTACAAAACAGGTGGGCGAGTTATTTCAACTCTAATCAATTGTTACATGAAAACAAATTTGACTTTTGTAAAGGTAAAAAAGATACTTAACAATCAGTATTGAAGTTACTTGATTATATATTAGCTGTGTTTAAGATAATGTATCTTCTTATTTGTGGCTTTTTCGAAAGCCTTCGATATATTTTCAATCATGATTTGTTATTGGCAAAGGTATGGTGTTAGAAGCATTGCGAATCAATTTGTGACTTCTTTTCTGACTAATAAATCTTAGTACGTTAGTTACAATAATATTAATTCGAAGAATGTTGAAGTGGATGTAAGTGATAGAACGGTAGTTGCTTTGGGCATTTTCTCTACAATCTATATACAAATGATTTGTTCGGAAATTTTGGCAATTAAATTGCGAAATAAATGTATAATGTATGCAGACTATACCACTATTGTAGCAAAAGGCTGTGATTTGTCGCAGATTGAGCCTATGAAAATATATATCTAAATGTTTATTTACTGAGATTCTCTTGATGGTATAAATAAACAAATTAGCATAAAATAAAGATTAAACTAAAGGCTTTGCTTTATTAATAACATTTTTAAAAATAATTAAAAAACTAAAAATAATGCTAAAAATTTCGAAAATTCTACATGATTATACAACAGAGTTATAGGGAATATTGATAAGATTGAAAATATCAATGAAATACACAGAAATGATGCTTCTAAGAGAATAAAACTAGAAGTCAAGAAAGAAACTTGCAGAGAATAGTAAATCGTAAAAGCTTGACAATACAAGAAATAAAAATGTACAAAGGAGAAAATACAAATTAACAAACAACATAAAAAAAATCTAAAATAAAAAAAAGTAAACCACAAATACATGATGTTTCGATTAGAAGAAATATATTAGCATAATAGTTAAACGCTTCACTCTGTGCTTTATTCAACAGAAACTACCTACTCCATGGGGGCCACAGATACACCATCAGGATTTTTGTAGTTCCTTTATTTTCTAAGTGATACATCGCGTATATAAACATATTTCAATTGAAATACTAAATATTGCATTATTTATGTCATGTTAATAACTCCCAAGGTACTCGAGAGCAGCACGTACATCCGACTCTGGCTCCGCTTCGACTCCTTCTTGCGAATTTGGACTCAAATTTCTCGCGATATCGTTTTAACGGTCATACATTTTTTCACATACAATATCTCTATTATTTTATCTGTCATAACACCTATTCGGAGACACCCACACCAACAGCCCCAATCTAAGTGGAGGAAAGTAATTTCGCGTTGTATATTCAGGGTTTCTTAATATATTAAAGGATATTTGATGTTTATTTATAATCGTCTAAAATCTCAGAGACGATTTCCTATTTATGCGAAATGACGCAATCATCCCCCTCTGGAGGGTGCACATAATTCGAAAACCTTTCGTCTATACTATAGAGGTTTAGCCGACAAGGGTCATCACCATTAACGATGAGGCCCAAACGTTTTCCATAACAGTTTGGCGTAGAGTACGACGAATTTATAAGTAAGCTACCTCATCAGAGGTCAAACAGCTTACCCCTACGACCAGCAAGGGATTACAAGAAATTTCGCCACCGCGGATACGACGAATACTGGTAGAAAGAACAGTAGTGCAACTCAAATATCTGAGAAATAGCATACCTCTAACAACAAGCTTACCGTGGAACTTTAGCCTATCGCCAGATATTTATCTCACTGCCCGACCATCTTATATAGAAAGTAAATAAACATTTTCAATCCATATGAAACTCTTGACTCATAAAAGGCGTCCTCAAGAACTGGAACATGAGGAGAGATGCATCGATTATTTAGTCGGTGGGCTTGTCAGCCCCATTGTTAAGGTGTCGTACAGCGAAGATTACTTTTCACCTATCAAGTATTGCCTAAGTTGCAATCCCTTACCTACATCACAGACACCTAGCTCCTCACAGATCGACATGATTTTAGAAGAGACGAAAACAATAGAGCCTAAATATCAAATCGGCGTACGGTAACCAGATGCTACTAATAATTAAACTTTCAATATTTTTAGTTTATCGCAACAAAGTAAAAATATTAAAGAAATTTATTTCCTGGACATTCCCACAAGATACCAATTCACAGGAGCTCAGCTAGCATAAAAGATCTATATTAATAAGAGAGTCACATAGGAATAAATAATAATACATAATATATAATGAATTAATCAATATATACCACTGACGATATTATAAATTATATAATGATAAATAATGAATTATAAAAAATGAATTAAATTAATGATATAATAATAAAATATAATATATAATCATAAATAAAATAATAATAATATAATAATAATAATAAATAATATATTTAAGATAATAATAATCAATACAATAATAAATATATATAATAATAATAATAATAAAATAATAATTCCAAAAATCAAATAAATATTATTCAGGATAGCAGTTACACTTTTAATCCTTTATACTTGGGCAAGATACACATATATTTTATATTATTACAATTTCAATACAGCCTATAAATTAGGATGCAATTTCCCTCACACCTAACTTAAATTGGTCTACCTTAATTGCAACACAGTGTATTGTGGTCCTTTGAGCCCCGAATAAAATTCATTTCTTATATTTCATCCTTGCCCTGAACTACAGCTGATATTTTGAGCATCACATACGCCGATGCACTCCTCCTTTCAAATAGTAATTTTGAGTTGTATTCTAATGTACAATATTAATACACTAGTAATTAAGCCATAATGATCCATTATACTAGTGAACTACCCCCGCATCAGGGTTAGTACGCATGTAGTTGGTTTTTTCAATATACTCAATAATTATACTAAAATTGAATGTCAAAAATTATTAAATAATGGAATAATGATAAATAATTAATATATAAATAATAATAATTAATAATACATAAGATATTAATAATAATAATATCCAATATGAATAATGATAATATATAATCCAATAATTAATAACAGAATAATACATAGATATAAAATCATAATAATCAATTATAATAGATAATAATAATATAACTAATAATAATAGATATAATAATATTAGGAAATAATGATATCAAACCATCTCTAAAGTATGACTATCCCAATCATGGTAGTAGCTATGAGTTTTTCATAACTCAATAATGTTTATAATAAATAATGAATAATATTAAATAAAAAATATTCGTGGATAATAATAATAATATCCAATAATAATAATAATAATAAATATTAATAAAGAACTAATAATAAAATAATAATAATAGAGTAATAGGAGCATACATAACTCACATACGATAAAATTTATACACATTAATAATCAAAAGTA
>JABUQX010028501.1:55000-57500 GCA_015478945.1 Trachelipus rathkii | reverse complement strand
GAAGCCGAAGCTTCACCAGAGTAAAAACAGGTATTACAATTATAGTTAGCGTAGAATCAACGCAAGGCCCCCCAATCGACCCGATCAAAGTGCCAGAAAAAACGTGTAGGGCAGGATGGAGCTGTTGGAGAGAAAGTATTAAATTAAGAGATATAAGGTTGTGGTTAGATTTGCCAATATGAGCAAAGGGGTGTACTTATAGAGGGATGAGAATAGTTTAGAAACTTAGGTCAAGTGGCTTCAAGAATTGCGTTGGGACGACCGGAATGGAGTGTGTGGGTTCTTTTAATTAGTTGCTTCCAGCATAGCGTGAGAATGCTAAATGATTTCGGCCTCCTCCCACCTAATCAGTAGAAGGACCTCAAAACCATTCAGATGTTGTGTACATTGAAATCTCCCAAATAGAGGACCTCAGTTGGATGAGAAGATATAACAGTCTCTTGAGAAGTAGTAAGATATTCAAGAAAAGCGTGAAAATCTGTTCTGTTAGGAGAACAGTAGCAGAAGCATAAGATTATTGTAGTTGAAGGAAGAAATATTTTAAGCCACAGAACATCGAAGTTAGGAGATTCGAGATTCTCGAGACGTGTTACAGGAGTGTTTATGTTAACATAGGCACATACTCCACCCTTTAGACGGAAATTATGAAATAAGTTGTAGTTGGACATATTAAACGAGCTAGAGGATGAATTCCTAGCCATCTGGATCTCAGACAAGAGCAAATGGTTAGGATTAGAGTTAGAGAGGTGGTATTCCACGGATGCAGAGTTAGATTGCAAGCCGCGGATGTTAGTAAAGTCGATAGTAAGCCCACGCCTGTGCAAATCTGCCCTCTTGCATGCACATACAACAACCACAAAACAAACTGACAAAAAAAACAGAAAAAAAACAAACAGACGTGAAATCAGGTTAAAATTATTCACACACTAAAACCTAAATTTAAAACCGTAAATGTTAAAAAGCTAAAATCGTATTTACAGTAAATATGTAAAAATATGAAAAATCTTAAAGTTAAAAACACTAACACTCTCATGCACCCCTCCAAATTCACGAATAAAAAAAATTAAATAAAATTGGTATAACATTAAAACCTAAATTTAAAAGTTAAAGTGACAAAATAATAAAAATCAAATTTTAAACACTGTGAAGACGAAATTCAAAATTCATAAACAGTATTAACTTTAATATAAACCTACGAGTACAGTCACTTAAAAAAAAAAAAAAAAAATTAAAACTAGGACTTATCTTTTAAAACCTCGTACGTAGAACTTTACTAAAACGGATAAAATGGTATCAAAGTAGTAAGATTTAATAAATTTATAAATAAAAAAAAAGTTTGATAAACACACACACTTTCAATAAACACAGCACTACATAAGCACAATAAATAAAAAAAATATATATAATTATTTCAGTGAGAGCACATTCAAGCACGTCTTCACACCACGAAATCTACACAATAATAATACTATTAAACAAAAATAAAATTAATAAAATAATGAATAAAAACAAAATCCCTAAAAAAATAAGCAAGTAAAACAATAAAAAGATAAAATAATAAAAAAAATAATACTAAAAATAAAAGTAAAAATGATAATTTTTTAGGCAAAATAATTTTATTTTTTAAAATAGCTGCAATTTCAAAGTCCATTATCTTAATTTAATGAGGGGTTTATTGTATTAGTATAATATGAATCTAATATCCCTAAATCTTTATTTGTTTCTCTTCGTTAACATTTCAAAGCAAGATTATTTAAATCGGTCTCTGCGAGAGTCACAATACTCTTTGGTTATTCACAATGCAGGAAGGATTAATAGATTTCCTGAACGAGAATAAAAGCTTCGATGCTCACAAATCCTGTTAGTGAGTTGATCCAAGGTACATCCAATATAAATTCCATTGCAGTGATCGCAAGCATATTTGTAAACTACACACAAGAACAGAGAGCCCGAGGGATTCTGTCCTTGGGATTGAGGAGTGATGCAATTTTAAAATCGGAGGAAAAACCGATTTATGACAATGTGATAAAATATAATATAATGTGATAAAATATAAGACAAAACTAAAGTTCCATGCCTAACAAGAGTAAGGAACATTACCTACAAAACGTAACCTATTCACACTTTTTCAAGCATATCTCTAACATATCAATGGTAATTTTACATTAACATAGAAATATTTAACAAAGAAATTTCATAACCGTCCCTAACTCTCATACACCCCAACGAATAAATGCTTACATAACAAAGTTTTCACATCAATAAAGCTAACATATCATAACCTGAACTAAGAATACAATGTAAAACAACAAACCTACCATACCTTACGTAAGAATAATTTGCTAGCATTAAGTATGCACATTGATTAATATCGGTAAAGTAGCTAACATTACCTACAAAACGTAGCCTATTCACACTTTTTCAAGCATGTCTCTAACATATCAATGTTAATGTTACATTAACATAGTAATATTTAAAAAAAAATTATTATAACCTTATC
>JABUQX010028501.1:37500-40000 GCA_015478945.1 Trachelipus rathkii | reverse complement strand
AAATCTTTGAATAGCAAGTTCTTAATTTAGAGTACTTTCTCTTTCCTGAAATTATGAACCACAAATTCATGTTTTTAATGTTTTTAAGCTACATATTAAAATTTTCATAAACATTATTAAATGTTATATGCATTTATTAAATTATAAAAGTTTATTCAGTTTAAATTTTTTTTTGTTTTAGGATGTCTACGATATAAAATTAAGTGTTCTAAATAAATTTTTGATTTATATATTTCTAAATCATTTTCATATCCCCAAAATATTGCTATTTGAGTACTAAACTCTATTTACGTCTTTAAGGTAAACGTAATTCACCTTCTAATATTTATTAAATTTTGGTCAGTATCATCTATTTTATTCCGCATTTTTTTTTTTTTTTTTTTGAAAAATGAAAAATAAAATTGTTTTTCATTAATCTCTTTTATACAACCCAATTCTAATGTAAGATGACAATATGTAAGTGCATCAGTCTGATTTGCAACTAAAAATTTGGAATAGAGGTATGTTACTTTTTTTTATACACTAGGAAGACAAAGAACTGCATGATTCTACTCAAGATCATATTAAAGACATTTTAGAGATAATTCCTCGTTCTTTTTTCATACATTCTAATACTAGTAAGATTGCTTTTACTTACATTTATAAACAGGCCTTTTTGTCCAATAAAATATGTTTAAATCTAAGCTTCCTTTGAGGTTGCCCGAAGTCCATCGCATTAACAATCTTTAACGTATATGCTCAAGTATATACATCACATAAAATTCTAAAATTCAAATTAAATGTCGTCATATTAAAGGTATATGATGGTTTGTGGCCGTATTTCATAAAATGTTAGTGATTTTTTTTGTATATTTTGTGGAACGTACTTCAATGTCAATTAATAGTGACATAAAAATTGAAAAATTTAGTTATCAAATATATATATATATATATATATATAAAAATATATATATATTATATATTTATATTATATATTATATATATATAATATATATATATAGTATATATATATACGGGGTAAAATAAAAGAAAAAAAAATATATATTATATATATATATATATATATATATATATATATATATATATATATATATATATATATATATATATATATATAATAATATATATATATGGTGTAATATATATATATTTATATATATATTATATATATATATATATATATATATATATTATATATATAATATATATTATATTATATATATATATATATATATATATTATATATATGTATATATATAATATATAAGTATATATTATATATATATATATATATATATATAAATATATATATTACTATATATATATATATATATATATATATTATATATATATATATATATATATATATATAAAATATTTTTTATATTTTTATCTATTTTTTATATATATATATATATATTTAATATATATAGACAATTAAATTAATAAACAAAACTAAATAAGAACCTTATTTCTAGTACGCGAAAAAACTCATGTAAGTCTATAGTCTTTTTATTCAAAGATGTAAATGTATTTTTTTTTAACTCAAATATATACAAGTTGTCTCACATATAGCCAAAATGAACATGCTCCCTTACATATATATCAGAAAAAAAACACTGAATAAAAAAAATATAAAAAAAACTGTTGAAAAAACAAAAAGCAGCAAAAATGTTTAATAAAAATTCACTAAATAAAAACTAAAGAAAAACACAAGGAAAAGAAATTAAAATTAAATTATCAGTTGAGGATCCAATATTGGAGATTTCAGCACCCCATTTTAGCCCCCACCTAAAAATGGACATAAAATTCTTAATTTTCAGACAATTTTGATGGGGAAAAAAGCAAACCGCAGCTTTTTCTGACCTCTAAAACGTCGTTTTCGCGTATTTTCCTGTGTCTGTAGTCATTGTTTCAGAATTTTCAGTTTTCCAGAACTTATTTTTTTGACATTTTTTTTAGTATCAACTCCTACAATTTTTTCGAAATGACTTCAAACTTAAAATATGCATAGATGGGTCTATGACCTACAAAATGCACTAAGTAGTTTTTCGATTTTTGGAACTCGAAATTTAAAACCTACTTTTTTGGGGTATTTAATTGCTGAGCACAAATTTAAAAAAATCAAAAAAATACTTCGTGCATTTTGTAGGTAATGAACACATCTATGCATATTTCAAGTTTGAAGTCATTTCGAAAAAATTGTAGGAGTTGATACTAAAAAATATATATAAAAAAAGGTTTTTTAAAAAATGAAAATTCCGAAACAATGACTACAGACACAGAAAAACACCCGAAAACGACGTTTTAGAGGTCAGAAAAGGTTGCGGTTTGCCTTTTTTCCAATCAAAATTGTCTGAAAATTAAGAATTTTATGTCCAATTTTAGATGGGACTAAAATGGGGTGCTGAAAACTCCAATATTGGATTCTAAACTAGGAGAAGGTCCAATATTGAGAATTTTGGGACCCCATTTTAGCCCCTACCTAAAAATGAACATA
>JABUQX010028501.1:27500-30000 GCA_015478945.1 Trachelipus rathkii | reverse complement strand
AGTTGTATACTAATATATGACCGTCACTAGTATGAAGGTGTGAGGAAGGATATTATGAGTGTGAAGGTATCTCCATATAAGTGATGATTAGCATATATTATCTACGTAAATGTAGGACGAGTGTTATTCGCTAGTATATGCATATGATATACTATATATATATATATATATATATATATATATATATATATAATAGGTATATTAAAATCGTATTAATACTAGTCTAGAGTGGTAGGATTTAGTCCATATATATAATACTCACGCTATATACTCATAATACTTTTGCTATATATAAAATATATATATCGGTGGGTCTAACTTCTTTAGATGATAAGGGTTGATGATTCACGTGAGTGGATAAGATGTCATACTCATTGTAGATGCCGAATGAGGTGAATCATACGGTCACTCACTCTGACGATGATAGAGGACTCGTTAAGTTGATAGCTATCTATATATATATATATACGCTTACTAATACTATTATCTCCGTACTCACCGGGAATATACATATAGCCCGCTCACTCACTGGTTATCGACTACTGAAAGCCTGTAAGTGTAGAGCAGCAAAAATTCCGCCTATTTAGATCAGGTATAGGATCTTTATTTATTTTAAATTTATATTGTGGTTTCGGGAATCTTAATTTTAGGATAAAAAGTAGCACCAAGGCTTTGGACAGCATAGGAAAATCTTTAATGTTACAATTCACAACGTTTCGGAAACAACATAGTTTCCATCATCAGGCTAGAAACAAATAATAAAACGCAATAAATACAGGGTAGAGAAAAAGTACCAGCTTACTAAAGCTTCTAAATAATATGTCGTTAAGTATTAACGAAACAAAAAATAAATTAAGGAGTTAAATTTCTACTCAGCATTAATGATGACATTATTAATTCTCCTTGAACAATTAACAATAACAGACTAAGTTAAATACTCGAATTTCACAGACCTATATTAAAAATCAAAACATAATTAACAGTACATTACTGAACAAAACAATATATCATACAAAAGGGGTAACTTAATGATTTTTTAATTATTGGCAAAATATAGAAACTTACTTAAATTACGATAATGGTGGTGATTAGAATACAGTAATATGCAACTTTCTCTTTCCTTGCTTCATGTCACGTAAGGTTACACTAGTTGGAGTTTAAAAGGACCACTGTCACTGTTTAACGAAGGTTTAATTTCTGTGATGTAAAGCGATTCAGCAATGTGCAGGTTGGTTTGAGAGCTACTTTGTAACAGTATTGAAAAATTAGTATGATTAAAAGGGTGATCATATGTATGTGAATGATCACGTATAGCTGAGTGCGAAGGACAGTTAAGGAGAGAATTTGTGCGTGTAGAGACACCCCTATGCTCGTCGGTTCTGACAGAAAGTTGACGTAGAGTACTGCCAACGTAAGCAACATTACAGTTGCCACAAATAAATTTATAAACGACAGAAGAGCGCAGTGCATTGGGGATATTGTCTTTGTGGTTGCAAAAGGAGGCAATTTTATGAGAAGAGTTAAAAATCAATTTAATATCAAGTTGAGGAAAACAGTTAGATAAGATATACGAAAGGTCTTTACGAAGTTTGATGTGGATGTGTTCATAAAAGGGTAAGGAGAGATACAATTTTAGTTTAGGAGCCGAGATAATAGGAGGGAGAGGGTCGAAATTAGAAGATAGAAATTTATTAATATATTTATAAACAAGAGAATGGGGATAGAAGTTTGATTCAAAATAACCTAGTAGAAAATTAAATTCTTTGTGCATTAAAGTGTAAGAGGATGTTAAATGGAAGGCTCTGTATAATAAAGTTTTTATACTATTGCATTTGAATGACAAAGGTATATGGCTAAAGAAATTAAGGCCTAAGCCTGTGAAAGTCTTTTTTCTGTAAATTGATGTCGAAAAATTTGTTGTAGTTTTTTTAATTAGTAAATCCAAAAAAGGCAAAGAGTCATTGCTTTCATCTTCATGTGTAAAATTAATGTTAGGTAGCTGTGAATTCATATAGGAAAAAAACTCTGGTATTTTATTTTTATCTGTAAATAGTAAAAATGTATCGTCCATATACCTTCTGTAGAAGGATGGTTTAAATGAGGGGGGACAATTATTTAACCATTTTTTTTCATGATAAATGAGATATGCATTGGCTAGAAGAGCACTTAAAGGAGAACCCATTGCTAGTGAGTCAGTTTGTTCATAGAGGGCGTTATTAAAAAGGAAATAAGTATCTTGAGTGGCTAATTGTAATAGGATTCTAAATTCTTTCTTATCAAAACCATGAAAGAGAGAGACTGAATTAAAGATACTGTTCAACAAAATATCTATGGCATCGGAAATCGGAATATTTGTATAAAGAGACTCTATATCGAAACTAGTCATGAAGAAAGTGTGCAAATTAATACTAGATAGCCAGTCTTTAAAATGATATGAATTCTTTATAGTGTATTCATTTGTGGAAAAAGGAGATAATAAAGGAACCAAAAATTTTGCAAG
>JABUQX010028501.1:0-20000 GCA_015478945.1 Trachelipus rathkii | reverse complement strand
TTATATGATATTTATATATATTACATATACATTATATATATCTATAAATATATTTATATATATATATATAATATATATATATATATATATATATATATATATATATATATATATATATATATATATATATATATATATATATATATATGGGGATTTAATGTAATGGGGTCCAAATAAAAACGGAGGATTTAGAAAGTTTTATTAAATTCACAAGAAGAGTCCAAGACTTGTTCAAGACTTCTTGCCTCCTTTCGAGGCAACACAAACAAGTTTTCTTTTTTCAACTTTAAACTATTTCAACTCTGCTTGAATGACTTTACACCTTCTTGCAACTAGCCCGGTGACTGGCAACAAACTCAAGTCTAGTACCCAACGACTTCCCAAGTTAATAATTTAATCGTTCTAACCAACTAAGTTATTTCATTCCACTACATTACTCCCCCGAAGTTTTCGAAAATGTTTTATTAATTTTCGAAACCTTAACACCACGGAAAAGAAATTCAGAGTCTTTTGTTTATATCACCGGGTGACTGTTGTTTACATAGTTCATTATAGAGAAAGGGATTGTTCTTATTTTTCTCTCTCTCTTTAGGAGAAAAATAATTTACATCATTATGGTTCATGTTTTCTTGTGTAGCGATCCTTTTTATATTCAAAGATCTTTATCTGTACATTTGGTAACTTTTTTACTCCTTCTTGTGATCTTTTGCGTAATCGTGGTGACAACGAATTTGCTTTGTCGTTCTCCTGGGATGCTCCGGTTTGATCTACGTTGGGTGATGAATTCCTCCTGTATAAGTTCAACGACGAGTTCATCCACTTTCCACTACTGTTAGACTCATAAACAATATTGTGTGGCGTCAACTTTTGTTGGAGTTCTATAATAGACCCTTGATCGTTCCCTTCCTGCCCAACAACACTGTTTCCTGGCTCGGCTTCGTTTGGTTTAATATCTTCTTTGAAACAATTCTTGAGATGGAATACCACAAATCCTCAGTAATGATTTCAAAACTTCTATCTCCTTCTGTTGGTATATCTTCTCCTCCTTCAGTCTGCTTGCTGGAACTAGACATGATCATTCATTCTGTCTGTGCAGCTACGGATTTGCACGAATCTCTTTTTACAGTCAAATACTCTTCTTCTAAACAGATCATGCATCGTTCTTCATTTTCTATTTCAAAAGGAACAACACCCAACTGGAAATCTTCATCAGCATCCTGGGTGCAACTACTCTCTCTGTTGCTGGGGCTACATAACTATTTCATCCTCTGTGTGCTATCATTTTCTGCAACCCCCTACCGTTGGCGTCTCTTTTTTAAAAATATAGGGACAAGTAATGTGGTTTGGTGTTCCAGGCCTTAAGATGTTCATAGTGGACTCTCAAACTCTTGTGGGTGTTTGAAAGCAACACGATTTCATATGTTAACCCATTTCCAAAGACTCTGCTCACTGGGTATTTTCCCGTATGCTTCTGCATATACATTCTTATGTCACTCTTATCCTTCGAAATGATTTTTCTGGCTACCAGCAGATGTATTCTAAAAGATTCGAATCTTGGGTGTCCACAGGACCAGTTCCCTTGGAACGGGTCTCTTAATTGCTCCGAACTCCCCCCTCCTCTATTGATTCGGAGCAGCAAAGTTTAATGAATTAAAATTCAAGGCCATTGGGACCCCTTGACATTCTCGAATCGTCTCTCTCTAATATGCTACCCCTCCGACATCATTGACCTTATTGTTATAACAATGTCGGACTTAGATGACACTAATGTATCCATAGTTACGTACCCTCTATCGTTTCTTTCCAGACAATTGGGTCGCAAAACACCCGTTTTGCCGCAGTTATAATAGTTCCTAGGTTCACTGGACTCTGTGATTCCTGGTTACGTTTACCAGGACAATCCCTTATCAGATATTTGTCGCTTCCGCAAATTAAGCATAATCCGAGCCTCCTTCTACAAGTTTCAAAAGTGTGTCTGGGTCTCTTGCAATAATCGCATATTTGGTGCATAGGATGACTTCCACCATTGCTGTTAAACACTGTATGGTTATATCGGTGAGCCTGTTGATCCCTAACTACGTCACTGTGTCCTTTTCTTCTATGGAGCCTCCAAATAACTTCCAGCAATTTCCTCTCCCCAATAAACATCGATCTGGTTGGGACGGTTGGTATTGCGTTTTATGCACATAGCTCACGTCGATGTTTTCATCGCTGCTTTCTTCATCAGCGAGCATTTCCCTAATTATATTTCAGGTGATCTGGTCCTTTCATTATCTTTTGTTTGTAATTTATCCTTTCCTTGATATGTTTTCTTAATGCCTTTGGGACCTCATCAACGAATTTTTGGAATATTATATCTTCGACTTCATTTCGGCTACACAGCTTAACTTCATCTGTCAATGATTCAAGCGTCATAGCACACAAATACGGCAACTCTCAAGTTCTCAATTTTGCCTAAGAAAAACCCGTCAGTCCATCTTCTCGTTAATCTCTTACTCTTTCCTCGTACCACTGCTTTAACCTTTCAATTATTTTCTCATGAGGTATCTTCCCGGTATTCAATGTTTTAAATGTGGCCAAAGCAGATTCTTTCATAAGACCATTTAATTCGATAAGACATTTCCTTTTATCTGTTCCACAATTTTGTGTGGCATAGTCTTCGAATTCTTGAAGGAACTCATTAATTTGGCGGCCATAACTTAGGATGAACGGTAGGGGCTTGATTATTCTTGCGGCAGGATAAATACATCTTATTTTTCTATGCTCGAAATTTCTTTTTGCTTTTCCGTCTTTAAGGGGACCCTGTACTTGCCAAACCCTTACTTTTTAGGGTAAAAATAAAAAATTTCACATTTTTTTTATTACTTTAATTGTTAGAAAATTTTCTCCTCTACATCATGGTGTAATTTTTGTTTCGCAATTCCGAAAGGTTTTTAAGATACAGGATATTTTTTTTATGGTGTGTCAAACTAAAAAATTTCATTTCCAGGTTCGAAATTGCAATTCAACTTTCCAAGATCTTTCTAGGTTTTATTTACATTTTATAATAAATTTTCGCAAACACAACCCAAGATCAGGCTCTTTCTCAATCATATAAATGTAGTCAGAGTTGGAGCTGGAGCCGTAGCCGGAGCCGGAGACGGAGCTGGAGATAGAGCCGAAAAACAATTTTTTTTAAAGAAATTTTTTGCAGGTGAAAATATATCTGCAAAGATGGAGCTGAACAAATTTATATATATACATATATATATATATCATATTATATATATATATTATTATATATATATATATATAGTATATATATATATATATATATATATATATTTATATATATTGATATTTATATATAATATTATACATATATTTATATAAATATATATATATATTAGTATATATATATATATAGTATATATATTATATATATATATATTTATATATATTATATATATATATAGTATATATATATATATATATATATATACATTATATATATTACATTATATCATATATATATAGTATATATATAGGAGGATAAGTATACTTTGTATACTCAGTCACTAAGTGTGAATACTAAACGTACGTTATATATATACTCAATAGTAACAGGTACCTGTACTGTTCCCTCCTTTCCATTTAAATAGTACCAATATTACGAACTTACCTTCAAGTTCAATTGTATAATATGATATGTGCACGAATATTTCATACACCAAAGATAACCGTGAAGATTAAGCTACTCTTAGTGGAAATTATTATCTAAAAGAGACTCATTTATGCTGTAATATCAATCTTGTGAATAATTGTGATTATATATATTATATCGATATATATATATAATATATACACTATATATAAAATTATATAACACTTAAGAAATAAAGCATCATATACTACAGAATATTTAACATCACTCCTTCAGGATTTGATAGCTATATATCTAAAGTAGATTTATTATTGTGTAAATGAAACATTAAATGAAGTGTTGAACATCCAGTAAAATTTTTAAATATTGATAGTTAAGTAACTTTCAAATACTTGTTGACTTATGACTATATCTCAGTATAAAATAGTCCTCCTACCATAGTGCATATTAACATTTCAAAAGGATCTATAGTATTATGTAAAATAAGATACTGAATAAAAACGAATGTTTCATACTTTTCTAACATCTCAAACAAACTACCCCTTCCACCCCCCCATCATAAAACACATAAATACTAATTTGTGAATAATCTTCGCAAATACACCTTCACACTCGTAATGCTTGATTTTTATTGATTGCTTTCATTTTTTTTTTTATCTTAGCAGTTTGTTCAACCGCACATAGTACATACGGCGAAGCCCTATATATCAAGTGAGAGGGTGAGTAGGTATTGTAACTAGCTCATCACATAGAATATTATACTAACAATTAGACGTATCAATAAATATATATACGCTAATTATATTGTAAATAGCCCATAGTAATATACAGCATTTTAGCTTTTTTGAATAGTTGCTGAGATTGAATTATATATATATAACTATTTATATATATATATACATATAATTACTAAAGTCAGGTAATAACATCATGAGTATAATTAGTTTAGAGAGTCCACAAGTAACTTAAAGTTACTGGAAATAATAAATAAACCGCAGCGAACAGCCTTGATAGTAGCCAATTAATTACCTAATATATAACTAAACTTCATTTGACGCAATAATCATACTAGCAACCCCCGTGTTATGCTTATCAGAGGACTAGGTGCGTAATTAGGATTGAAGGTACCGTGATTGAACAAGCTATTCACCTTAATAGTATATATAGCACCGTCGTATCTTAGTCTCTGATTAACACTATATAGTAATAAATAATGAAGATATATTATTATAATAAGCAATCCAACATTATTTTACGCTCGTCTCGTACATAAGATATGAGTGATGTTACAATTATTATAGTAACTAGGAAGTAGTGATAATATACATAGTTTTTATATATATCATACTTTTTATTACCTTTTAGGATACTCTACCCTGTCACTATAAATCGAGGGATAATAACTATACTCAGAGCTCCTCCCACTCATAATTATGAGAGCAGTTAACTTCCTAATAACATAATGAGCGGATATATGCACCTTGATAATAATACTTGAAATTATATAATTAGTAACTGAGAAGAGGTAATAAATAATGATCTCAGCTAAGTTCTAAATCAATAGAACTCCCCCAGATTTCTATTTTAGTGGCCGCACCCTTAAGCATATACACGTATGTTTTAGCAGTTTTCACATACAGAATATCATTTTTTTGTTTTATGTTAAATAGAATATAAGGTAATGTTTATATATATTAATATTATATTAATTAATACATAGGTAAGATATAGTATATATACATAGTTAGAACTCATGATTCGAATAATATATATATATATAGGTACGAAGCAAATCCCCTGATATATAATATTATTTAAGAGAGGAGGATATATTTTTATAGATATATCATTATATGGAGTTTTGTTTTGAGTATTAACGAAAATTTACCACAGGGTGAAACAAACGTCTTCGCAGCAGGGGTATAATAATTTCTTTCTTCGATACCATTTTACAAGCGCCGTATTGTGTATTCATATAAGAGTAAAATTTCGGAATACCTGTAAAAGAGATTTAAAAACGAAGAGACACATTTCACTCAGTGATGGTAAATAAGTGCAGTAGACATGAGTTAAAGACTGAGCAAGGTGTTTGATAGTGAATAAATGGATGTTTTTATGGTGTACACGGTATTTAGTGTGACAGGAGTTTGGGCTTACAGGAAACTCTGCTTCAACGTCAGGTAGCAACCATATTTTACGGAACAGGTTTATTGTCGTGATCATTACTAATATTGACAAAACTATAGGGGTTTGCTTGTTTTATAGGATTGGGTTACCCACGCTTATTCGTAGAGAATAGAGTACATGTTATATATTAATACGTAAAAAAATAATTATGGAGTAGTTATTCGAGCAATATTTACTTCGGGAAACGGATACAAACAATAACAATAATATATATAAATTATAATATCGAGATATCAAATAATGATTTTCTCATAATAGTATGACTAAATTAACAGTATTAAATCAGCTTAATAACAAATACTCTTTTGGTTAGATAACAGTAATATCTAACATATGATCAATAGAAATAAAATAACGATAAGTGAAGACAGATAGTAATACCAAACGACCCGTCAACACAGTACAGTATATTATTTAAATCGAATAAATCTTGAAAAATAATCTTATCTCTCCTTTTATGCTAGCCCTCTCACTCACGTGAAGGAGGAAACCCGCTCATATGTTGGTATGTGAGAGGAGACTTGAGTTATATATGTCTCTAGTGATGAACTCGACTGATTACTCTCTCTATTATTTATTCTTCCCCTCTCCTAATCATTTATGCTATCTTATTCTTAGTAATGTCAATATACTTATCAAAGCAGCCCACGCTCTAATTGTTATTAATTTGCACTCTTTCATTTAGTAATTTTATAAATTAGTGCGAAGTGAGTTAAGGAAGACCATTCAATTTATATGTCTCTCAGATAATATTATATTAGGTATAATATTATATTAATTTCTCTGCTCTGAGGTTTTATCCAGTCGCTTGTGCGAGCCTACGCCAGTATTCTCAGACCAAATCATGAAAATCGAAAGCTGAGCTCTTCTAATAAATAAGTATGTCAGATCAGGATAGTCTCTAGTACCATTGAAATGGATAAGAAGGTTGAGACCTATAGCAAGTTCGAGACCATGGATTCAGACATTTGTCATCCATTATAATATAGAGACAGTGTAGAAGAGTAGCACGACTGCTTCAATTAGGGTCTCACTAACTTTTACGTATGTCGTAGATTGTAGTTCCATGAGTCCAAACTTTAGCACAGTCTCGGCATACCATCTATTACCTGCCGAAATCTTAAGGTCAATACCTCTTGTCATCTCTTATGTAGCGACTTCTTTCCATCTCATACACTCCTTAACGGTGAATGAAATTACTTTATGCATGGATATTGTATTTATTTGAACAAGGTAACAAGAAACGATTATATAAGTTGATTTACTAACATTACTTTATCCGCTCCAAATTTTCCCCTGAATATATACTAGAGAACTACACCCCTTTCCTATTAGCTCGAATAGATAATAGCGTTACATTGAGATTACTGATACGAAATACGTTTATGAGCAGTATTCAGGTTCTGATTTCTGAATTATTCCTCTTGCTAATTTGAGATACTGATAATGAGAAATTTTACTATATTATACCTCTTTCATTTAGATATGTTGCATTCGTGTTTCATTTGATATCTAGATCTTATACGAGATCTCTAGCTATTTCTCGATTTTCATTGTCTATTAATCTATCCCAACCATCCTACCTAAGTAAATCGTATAAAATTTACCTCATCCTAAATAGTAAATAATATATATACAATTTCATTACATATAGGTAGATAGGACTGTCTTAAATTCCTTTAGAATAATTTCATATCATCTGAGAAGTGAGCTTATAGCTAAAAGCGGTATATTTTGCGCATTTTTAATTTGATGCCTATCTAATTAATACGTTCGCAATTATAGTATTGTTATACTAATTCTTACTTAATACAGCCTCTCGTAATGGTACTTTTTCATTTTCCTAATATAGTATATCTATTATATATATTTTATAAGTATAGATTCCTCTGTAATCCCTTATTGTCGCTTGTATGATGGTTCTTCAGTGAAAGCCTCAGGTATAATATTATAATTGTAGATAGTACATAGATAAATAGACGAACTTATAGGCTTTCAGTATCATTTATTTACCGAGATATACAATAAGAGGAAAAGAAGGAAAAGTATGAATTTAGAGAAAAGAGGATTAAGTATAAATTAAATTAGGTAAAGTCACTCAAAGAGTTATATTTACAAACGCAGACACTTAATTATTTTTAATTTTAAATAAAGCTTTAGTTTATCGTATAATAGCACCTACAATCATAACTCAACGTCAGTACTATAGCTTCTGATACCCTCTAGTTTACCAAGAATAGTATTAACTATTACTTCAAATATTATAGTATCGTAACTTTTATATTACGTAAATAAGATAGAATAGAAATATAATAGGAAACTAAGTTAATAGTAATAATTTATTATATATAAAAGAATATAGTATATAATATAGATAGGAATAGCGCTAAAGAATTATGTTTAACAATACGCATCATCCTATTGAAGGGCTATTATTATTTTCCATTATTACATCACTTTTTCATAAGTTAAGATGAGTAAAAGAAATAGAAAATCTTTAAAAAAATATGCTAATAAGATTTTTATTAATATTATATTGATTATTAATTAGAAAAAGTTTTGTAGTGATATATATAAAATTTAAACACAATTAAACACAACAATTTATTATTTTAATGTATAACAAGGCTTCTGCAATTCCTAAAGTATTACACTATCAATATAATAGTGAGGACTCTGTATTTTATTGGTGGCTGAAACTGGGGAAATCACACGGGAAAACAGTTACTCTAAATGTTTTAATAATAGTATAGTTAAAAAAATAATATTTAATTACTTTAATTAACAACATAAAGATTAATACGAAAATACAATGTATATACTCTAAACAAATATAAAACTATAATATTTAATATATATTCAAATCTTATTAAATATATAAGTAAAACTATAATTGAGATAACAAACTTTTATAATAGATATTATATAATTAGGTATATAACTTATTTATAAGATATATATAGTAAATTATATTAGTGTATTCCATTATATTATTCTTATATTATATATTATTTTTTAAATATTAACGAATGCCTTTAGAAAATTAATATATTTATAAAATAGTAATCTCATAAATAATGTAGTTCAATAAATAAACTTAGGAGATCCATACTATAATATAAAATAGTAACTCTTTATTTAAACATATGTAATGATATATATAATAAGCTTTATTAATAATATTATATATTTTAAATTATTATATTATATAAATAAAATGAGGATAATAATCAGATTTCTTCACTATAGTAAATTAGAGAATAGTTACTCGAAAGTCTCTACGCTACTGTTACTACTATATATATATTATATATATTTTTTCTCACATATATATTAAAGATGATATTTGGGTACAAAATCCATGCAAAGTTAAAGAAAAAACATCAGAATTTTAACTGAATCTCATCTAAATCAAATAGTAGAGTATGCTAATAAGCATAGTTTATATTATTATACAATCACTTATTCCCGCTTAAGCGGATTAGTGGTACGATAATTAGTCATAATAAAGTATTAAGATATATAATAATTAAATTTATAAAATAATTAATTAAATAATATAATTATTAAACTAATTATATATGTAATAATAATATAACCCATTTATTATCACTTTAATATAAATAAAAATTCATTTTAATTTATAAAATTGTATCAAATTTAAATTTATATAAATACTAGATATTGTAGAGGAAATATAAAATTAATCTAATAAATCTTTATTAAATATCAATCACATTTTATAATAAATAATAAGAGGAAGATTGACAATCATAATCTCATTTTCGTATAATCAATAGTATTAGTTATGAAGTTCTTAATGCGATACTTTATATTAGAAATAGGTACTTTTCATATTAGGTTCTGAGTAAATAGCTCTATATATTATAGCACTCGTATCATACCTACTCTTATATGTAGATTTCCAAATAAATCTATAATTTGGATATAACCTATATTAAAAATTAATTACCAAAATGTTTTTTAATAGAAAGTGTGTGCCTTCATATCGGCTACCAAGCGTTTATATTGTGATATATATACAAGTTCTATTACTATATCCTTCAATATAGCTAAATTTATCGGAGATCAGGACGTTTTTTAATTTAAGGGTATAATATTAATATGTGAATATATAGTTTATAACTTCTATAATTACATATTACATATATATCAGATGTAAACATACATAATTTCTAATAATATAAAAGCTTATAACTCCATTATAATTATATATAACCATTTTAGGCTTATAATAAGAGTTTTTAGTGTAAAGGTATAATACTAGTATTAGTTATGAAGGATAAATATAGACTACGAATTTGCTACTCAGCTTCACGATCTTTGTCAGAGTATTTATCCTAACAAACATACTATTAAGAAATTTTTCTTTGAAAAATGAAAAATGTTTATTTAGTTCGGCTCTATGCTCCAGCTCCGTCTCGGACTCCGCTAGCGGCTCCAGCTCCAAGCGGCGTGACTACGACTTTCTATGATTAGTGTAGATGAAAAGAGTCCTTGAATATCTGGCGTTGTTCGTTTACTTGCGACAAAAGCATTTTTTCCAGTTGTTTATTTAACGGCATGCTAACTAAATATATCGTAGAAAGAGTCCTCTTGCGAAAGTTTGCCAATTGCAATTTTCGTAACCTGGCAAAAATGAAAATTTTGTAGTTTGACTAACATTCTGAGCTATAAAAAAAACAGAATAAAGTCAAAAACAACATAAACTTCTTAACACAAAACCTTCCATTAATCGTGTACCCGAATAAAAGACCAAAAAGATGCACTCAATACCCACTCGAATGATATAGTTACCGATCGGAGAAGGAATTTATCTAACAAATTTATTTTGAACATCTTAACATAAATGGTAATTTTCTTATGATAAGTTATTTGGATTAAAATTTAAGCTTGTGGATTAGTCTAATCCCCCTATTTAAGACGAGAACAGCAAAAAAGAGGAAATTTCAGAGCAATAAGAAAAAAATAAGAATGTATTTATCCTGCGCGCAATATTGAATTAATCAAGCTCCCCTAACCGTAATTCATTCGTATATGCCGCCATAACTTATTATTGCGTTACCTCTCAGGCAGCAATTCGTAAAGGAGCATATGACCACCTACAAAAGAGAGTTGTTTAAGCAGATTAAAAACAGCAAATGTTGCTTATCGAATTGTAATTGAGTATCTTATGGAGGGCTTAAGAAGTCTGCCTATTCGGCACGATTTAAAACAATTGACATACACTGCTCGCCCATTATACCTCATGAGAAAGCAAGTAGATGTGAAAGATGGTAAAGCAGTAAGTTTACGAGAAAGCGTCAGAGTTACTTACGAGAAGAGGGACTCACGAGCGGTACGGGTTCTCTCCTTAGGCCAAGAATATGTTTAGTATACCTTGAAGAGTTGCCGTTTTTGTGATGCTTTATGGACCGCTTGAATCATTTGGACAGATGAGTCAGTTAACCTGTGTTTATTGCCGACAATGAAGTCCCGAATTTTCAATAAATATTTCACAAATACTTAATTACGTTGACTGAGGATCCCAAGCGAAATTAAAGAGAAACATATACAAGGAAGTTGATGAGAATTACAGAACAAAAAGAGGTATAATGAAAGGGACCAGATATCAACTGAAAAACTAGTACATTAGGGAAAATTGCGCTCTTGCTCCAGATGAGTATTGACAGCTGAAAGAACAATCGGATTCATGGAGTAGATGCTCAAATTAAAAATCGCCATTCCATTTTAGTAAAACTGAAACACTCCACCAAGAGTTTTATGCAACGATCCTTGGAATTTTCCATCAAATTCATTAAGAATGTATTTTGAATGTAAAGAATTCGGATCTATTCAGTGCACGGTCTGGCTCTTATGCGCCTCAACAGGCTCGATATAACGTCATACAGTGTTTACAGTCAAATGGTGGAAAGTCATCTTCTAGTGCACCAAATATCGATTATTGCAAGAGACCCAAAACACACTTTTGAAAACTTGTTAGAAGGAGAAAGGATTTCTCGGGAATTTATGCTTATGAATTTTTCGAAGTAGGGTTAAAATCCATAACAATTTTCCTGTAAAACTATAAACATTATCACAGAGTCCAGTAGAACCTAGCTAACTATTATAACTACGGCAAACGGGTGTGTTGCGATACCATATTTTATCGTAACTTCTCCAACGGAATCACAGAGTCCAGTGAACCTAGGAACTATTATAACTGCGGCAAAACGGGTCTTTTGCGACCCAATTGTCTGGAAAGAAACGATAGAGGGTACGTAACTATGGATACATTAGTGTCATCTAAGTCCGACATTGTTATAACAATAAGGTCAATGATGTCGGAGGGGTAGCATATTAGAGAGAGACGATTCGAGAATGTCAAGGGGTCCCAATGGCCTTGAATTTTAATTCATTAAACTTTGCTGCTCCGAATCAATAGAGGAGGGGGGAGTTCGGAGCAATTAAGAGACCCGTTCCAAGGGAACTGGTCCTGTGGACACCCAAGATTCGAATCTTTTAGAATACATCTGCTGGTAGCCAGAAAAATCATTTCGAAGGATAAGAGTGACATAAGAATGTATATGCAGAAGCATACGGGAAAATACCCAGTGAGCAGAGTCTTTGGAAATGGGTTAACATATGAAATCGTGTTGCTTTCAAACACCCACAAGAGTTTGAGAGTCCACTATGAACATCTTAAGGCCTGGAACACCAAACCACATTACTTGTCCCTATATTTTTAAAAAAGAGACGCCAACGGTAGGGGGTTGCAGAAAATGATAGCACACAGAGGATGAAATAGTTATGTAGCCCCAGCAACAGAGAGAGTAGTTGCACCCAGGATGCTGATGAAGATTTCCAGTTGGGTGTTGTTCCTTTTGAAATAGAAAATGAAGAACGATGCATGATCTGTTTAGAAGAAGAGTATTTGACTGTAAAAAGAGATTCGTGCAAATCCGTAGCTGCACAGACAGAATGAATGATCATGTCTAGTTCCAGCAAGCAGACTGAAGGAGGAGAAGATATACCAACAGAAGGAGATAGAAGTTTTGAAATCATTACTGAGGATTTGTGGTCGTCCATCTCAAGAATTGTTTCAAAGAAGAAATTAAACCAAACGAAGCCGAGCCAGGAAACAGTGTTGTTGGGCAGGAAGGGAACGATCAAGGGTCTATTATAGAACTCCAACAAAAGTTGACGCCACACAATATTGTTTATGAGTCTAACAGTAGTGGAAAGTGGATGAACTCGTCGTTGAACTTATACAGGAGGAATTCATCACCCAACGTAGATCAAACCGGAGCATCCCAGGAGAACGACAAAGCAAATTCGTTGTCACCACGATTACGCAAAAGATCACAAGAAGGAGTAAAAAAGTTACCAAATGTACAGATAAAGATCTTTGAATATAAAAAGGATCGCTACACAAGAAAACATGAACCATAATGATGTAAATTTTTTTTCTCCTAAAGAGAGAGAGAAAAATAAGAACAATCCCTTTCTCTATAATGAACTATGTAAACAACAGTCACCCGGTGATATAAACAAAAGACTCTGAATTTCTTTTCCGTGGTGTTGCTTCAATTTTTCGAAAATTAATAAAACAGTTGTTCGAAATGTTCACTTCTTTGCCCTATATACCCCCTGCTCGTTGGGGAATTTGTAATTTTATGTGGGAATGAAATAAACTTATTGGTATTTAGAAAGCGATTAAGAATATTATGACTTGGAGATCGTTGTTTGCATCGGTGGTACTAGACTTGAGTTGTGGTTTGAGCCAGTCACCGGGGATTCATTAAGTATGCAAGAATGGTGGTATAAGTCATACAAGTAGCAGAGTTTGAATAGTTTAACAGTTCTGCAATAGTAACTTTTTTTTCTAGTTTATGGATAACGAAAGGAGGCAAGAAGTCTTGAACAAGTCTTGTACTATAATCTTGTGAATTAAATAAACATCTTAAAACACCGTTATTTCATTTTGCTTGATCCTCCATTAATATTTAATTTCAATAGATTAATGTTTGTTTTGAGATATAAATTTTGTGTTAAAGGAAATTCTAAGTAGATTTACTTATGTTCATATATCGATTTTTGAATTAAATTATATACATATAAATACTTTTTCAATTCAATAATTTTGAAATGAAGATTTTATTATTAATCTTAATTTAAATCTCATCATTATAAGGCAATATTCATTTTAATATTTTTGTAAAAGACATTAAGTAATAATATTTATATCTATTAAGGATTTATTAGTATGTTTCAATATCATAATAGAATGTGAAAGCCTTCTTCTTAGCCATTTATTATTAAATGGTAATTTATAGTATATCTAAATTATATAGCTAAATATTAATATATATATATATATAATACTATATTAATATATATATAGAACCTATGTATATATATATATATATATATATATATGTATATTTGAGTCAGAATTAATGTAATTATATATATTAGTTATTACCACCAAACCATATTAGTTTTATAGTATACATATTATAATATGTTTTATATCATATTATATAAATATATAATATTATATATTATATAATTAGATATTAAGATATATTAATATTAATATATATATTATTAGCTACCCTAATATATTTATATTACAGTATATTTAACTTATATATTAATAATATTAATATATATATATATATATAAATATTAATATTAATATATATTAAATATATATACTGTAAATCTTATTATAGTAATAATAATATAATAATTATAATATATAATTATATATAATATATTTGTTATATAAGATAATAATATATATATTATATATATTATATATATATTAAGTATGTATTAATTATATATATACAATAAAAGAATAATTATTTATATTTTGATATTAATAGAGTTATACTTAATAATCTGTATATATATACTATATATACATTAAAATTATTTAAATTTGTTGTATAAGTAAATCTTTATATATATATTCACTTATATAGTATTAGTTATTTTTAATACTATTAATAATATTACTATAATATATATAAATGATAATATTATCTTATATATATACTATTAAATAATAAATAAATTATATTACTCTATTATATATATAATATAATAAATTATACTATAATTATTAAAAATTTAAGATATAATCTTATTTTTTAAATATTAACTTGATAATTAATATAGCCTAATAATTATTTATCATATATTTTAGCGTCTACTATCCAGTTCTCATTATCCATACTTCCTCTCTATCGTATATTGCACTTAGTATAGATTACTATGAGATTTATAAATTTCAAATATAACTAAGAGCTTAATTATTTTTTTAATTATATCCGAGTACACTAATAATAAATTATATTTTTATCATTCTAATTCTTATATTTAAATTATTTCATCACCCCATCCTTATAAATAATTATTTAAATATATGTCTCTCTCATATAGTAATTCTGTTTATAATACGCTGAGTTATGTTCGTACTTATTAGCTCCTGAGTTTATATTATTATTTTATTATAGAATAGATGACTATGATTATATATACTACTTTTGTATCAAAATGTAGTTTACTAGATTTTATATGAACGGAATTTTGTATACTATACTTGTTATTCTTTGATACTATTATAGTTTTAAGTAAAAATAGGATTATATATATAGGTGTTCTTTGTTCTGTATATTTGAAGATATAAGATAACCTAAAGTATTCGATGACTTAAGTTAAGAGCTTATAAATTATAAATTAAAATCCATAAATTACTTTTCCTTTTTCTGAAATTTGCATTTTTGATTATTTCAATTTTATCATACTTTTACAATAAGCTGTCCTTGTAAAATTCATACAAGCGATTACTATACCTATGTTCAAATTTCTTACTCTTTTTCATTTATTCACAATAGATTCTCTATAGGTAGCAGCTCCAAATAACGTATTCCTTAATCGTTCTTATGAGACGATGCAATCCAATACATTACTTTTTCTTATCATTGCTATAATTCATTACTCCCAGAGATATCTTATACATATACTTGCGTGATATTTGCGTACGTGTGTGTTATTTTTCTTCTATTCAGTTACTCCAGTTATATACTTTCGTAAGGTTCTGTTTTGTCTCTTACAGCGTGTTTGTCTGCCAGTGCACTACACTATCGGCTCGTAGCACTTGGTGTTCGCTGGGTTAGTCAGAGTAACGGTCTTGCCAACTTTTCTCTGACTCCTTCTAAAAAATTGATAACTGCTCTTTATAGATTGTCAGCCGAAATAGTCGGCACAGAGCACCTCACCCAGCTCTATAGGGATTTTACCTGTTCGCAAGGGAATAAGAGCACGGAAGGGGGTAATCGTTTACAACTGTCTTTATATTAAATTATTCTCTACGCTTTCCGAAAGCTGGAAATAATGATGAATTACGGTGAGTTTTAGGCACATTTTCATAGTTCACATTCTCTTTTCAGTACCCTCACCTTTTCAATCATTCAACTTCAAAAACTTCCTCCATTATGGGAGCAATTTATGTATGATCTTGGAATCATGCAAAAGTCTATTCTTACACTTAGCACTAAAATTACACCAATTAATTCCTTACATTAGAATAGACTATTGGTCTGTGCTTTGTTCGTTCCTCATTTCTAACGCTATTCTATAATTTGGCAACTTGCTAAAAGGAGGCTTC
The DNA here is from genome assembly GCA_015478945.1 of Trachelipus rathkii. Classification (NCBI taxonomy): domain Eukaryota; kingdom Metazoa; phylum Arthropoda; class Malacostraca; order Isopoda; family Trachelipodidae; genus Trachelipus; species Trachelipus rathkii. Next base: position 3,489 of record JABUQX010028501.1, on the reverse strand, counting down.
AACTTTAGAAGAATTCTTCCTCTTTCTCTTCTTTAGTTTATTCTAACGGACACAACTGCAGTCTCTAAGATATAACTGCGAAAGAGTATAAACTGAGATAGCCCAATCCTATTGATTCGTTATATTCTACTTAGATCTATGTCAGAGGTTTTCAGTAACCTTATCTACTGTTCCATCTAAACATTATATATGAATACTAATATAAATGTAATTTCTCATCGTGATATACGTATTTATTTTCATATCGTAATAAATTCTTCACTCTCTGAGGACTTGTAGCGAAAACATGAGTGTCTTCCGACCTTTGCCGGACCGACTATTTTTGCTAAACCTTATTCTTTTTTCTTAAGTATTCTTTCCTTTCTGCTGAAAGTTTGCGCTAAGACAACTTGTTCCGATAAAGGCCGTACAACGTGAGTAGGACAATATAAAAACCTCTTTAAATTTCTTCGCACGTGTCAAACATCTCGAAGCAGAAAAAGCCATGAGCCTACGTGACTCACTTATTCCCTCAAACAACACTACATTTTGCGCATTCAACTATCTACCGAGTAAGAATTCATTCGCAACAAATCAGCCTATCCATTTTCTTTAGAGTAATCTTATCTTGAGTTTTTCAGATTTTTCTTGCGTTTACTCCAGTATTTTTGATTATGATCACATTATTTCTTCTTACTGAGACTTCTGCGGTTGGGTTTCAGCAGAATTATCTTCAGTCATCACCCGAGTTTGCTTTGCATTAATGGCATTTTTTCGTTCTTTTATGAAGTAATACGATCGCGATATTTTGACGGTTTACATCTTCACACTGAGTTTCCCAGCTATTTGTTCCACTTTTTGGATTTCGTGTTCTATTACAACATTTTTCCCACTATCTTATTTAAACACTCAATCATCATAATATAACAAATGTTACTTTTTTTATTCATCTGGACAATTTAAAAATTTAGATCAATCAAAGTAATTTTCTAATAATTCATATTTTCAGAAAATGAGATGTATTTACATATCCATTTTATATTCTTATTATAAAATAGAACAATATTGAGATACATCGTATGTATTCTGCTTCTATAAAAAAGAGTTAGAGAGAATTCGTAGATATATAAATTTAATCTCAAATTCAATCAATAATTCTACCTAAAATAGAGCTTTTTTTTGCTCGAGTCTCATAATTCCCAATCCATGGACAAATCTTCGTTGTTATCTGATAGATTTTGCATTTGCGCTCAACAACTTTTTTAAGCGCAATGTCTTTTCTATTCCTATCATTTTATTCCTTATTTTATTCATAATTTTAAACTATACAATTCTACCTTTCTTCGTTTTCTTTACAATTGCAAGTATACCAACATAGATATATATGCGTGATATAAATCAAAAAAAAAAGTAATTACGACATTTCTTATTAAATCTATATAGAAACAATAATATATGAGTAAGTAGAATCATATTTAGTATACTTGTAATTTTGTGCAAAAGTCTTAAATTGGCATCTGTAAATCATTCTTATTTTTTTCCCGCGTTCGCAGAGTGTTGTTTGGCGCTGTAAATGAATAATCTATTATATAAGATTGCCGAAAACACTAGTTTCCACTATTCTTTTCTATTCATATCGAACTTAACCTACAATATTTGTTTATTCTTCCTGAAACCTCTACAAAATAAAAACAAGAGAAAGCATGTCACTCAATATTTAACAACAATCTATATGAAAAAATAATATCTGTAGCGTGCACTTAATTTACCAGAAATGATGTATTTGCAACGCCGCGTTTTGTTAAGAGTAGACTACTCAGCTCTCTTAATAAATTTCTATGCTACTTACAGAAGTGTATATAAATATTTTATATATTTTTTTTATCACTCATATATCTGCTAACATTTCACTAATATAATTAAATCTTTATTCTCTCTTTTACTTATAAATTTCATATATTATTATATTCTTCTCTTCTTTACCTTTTTAGATATTTCGTATATTACGTGAGAGACAATAGTAAGATAATATATACTATATATATCACTGAGATAATAAGTCTATATATAAGGCAGGTGCTGTTTTGCTAACATAGCATGCTCAACTCATTATTATAAAATATATTTCAATACTGTACTTTTCTCACCATATCCTTCTCATATTAGTTCAGGTTTTCATAACTTTGAATGATATATAACCATTACTCATATATAGATATAGCATTATAAACTGACTGTATTCCTTTCTACTATTGTATTTATTATTTTTGTTTATTGCTTTTGCATTATCGATTAACTTTTTGTTATTCTTTCAGTAATTTGTGAACCTTTTTTTAAGTCTCGTTCATTTATTATTTTCCCGTCAGCTTCTAATTTATTATTTTAAATTACATATCTAGATATTCATTTAATTATTATTTAACTATATATATAATAAATATCTCTATAATATACACTCAATGTAGGATAAAAGGAATCATACAAAGTGATGTGTCAACTAAATATTAAAGCTCCGTTTACTAACATTATATATATCTCTTATTATAGATATTGATAAATAATTTTTTTTAAAATCTTGTAATCTGCATATATCTAGACTTATAGTGACATACCGCCTCGTTTTGATAAAGCCATTATTTACTATGATATTCTAAACATAAACATATCATATTTTATGATAAAAACTATATAAAGTTTAGAAAAGGTAATATATATATAATATAACAGAATATAATATTCTGACTTTTGAGATAATGAAATACTTATATATAAGTAAATCAGTATTCTTAGATGTTACTTTTGATTTCGACTAATATAATATATAATTTTTAAAATATATATATTTACTTAGACTTTTACGATAGAGATAGTTCAAAGATAAGTAGATAAGATCTTATAGATGAGCGTCTATATAGTCAAAAAATCTACCTAACTTGACTAAGTATTTTACTAATAACATTTACTGAACTATTCTATCCAGTACGTCATACTAATAAAGCTATTTTTAGACTTTCATATAGTTTATCAATTTTTATATTTATTTTATAATCAGACCGGCCGTACTGGTAGAAGCATTATATATTATTTTAACTCAACTATATATTGTCATATAATATAATATAATATATATATATAACGCTTATTGCAAGTATATACCTAGTATAAAGACCCTATATCTATACACAGCAGTTAAAATCCTTTATCTAAGTAATTATACTCAATGAGTTACCATCCATATATATATTGAATAATTTGTTGTTCTGCCTAGTGCTTATATTAATAAATAATAATATATATATTATATATATAAATACCATAAGCTAATAAATTACATAATAATTAAATATAATCAATTAATTAGTAAAAATTGATAATATATATATATATAAATAATTTAATAAATTAGGTAAATAAAAATCATTTAAATTTGAATCTTTCAAATTGAAAGTAGTAATATAGATTATAACATATGTGTATTAATATATTAAAATTATGAATAATAAAAATAAT
>JABUQX010028500.1:37500-55000 GCA_015478945.1 Trachelipus rathkii | reverse complement strand
AGGCCTCGAATACTTACTTTCAAAAAACTATTTAACCTACTTCGATGGGTATCTATTGTCGCCACAACGATTTATGACCTTTTATTGACAACTTAAATTTAACCTTTAGACTTATAGTAACGTGGCAGATTATAATTATTATATTATTATTATATTATTAGCATCAACATATATATATATATACCATCAATTTAATCTAGTAACCATAATATATACTATTAGTACCTTACTATATATCCTAACTAAACTCACTCTATCAGAATATATTATACAAGTCCATTCTGTAATATATATTTAGTATATATATATATCACTTCTCAATTCATTCCTAAGTAACTTTTATAATAATCATTATATCACACATCTAAGATCACTCATTTTTACCGTTTCTATTCATCTTATTTATATCAGTCACATGCAGTGAAATAACAATATAATTTGGCTACTACTTCTCTTCTTCATACATACATTCATATATTATATCATATTTATCATACTTTATACTGTACTAACCCGTCCAAAACATATGATTCCTTGACATTTCATCTCCTAAGATGTAGCTTCATCCTTTTCCGTATCCGAGAGTGAATCCCGACAGTTTACTCTTGCGCATAATCTTTAGCATCACCTAGGCAAATAAGAAAGTGGTATAGGTACTATAATAGCCATAACTCCTATACTACAACGTCTTAGTACGTTCCCTGCAGCAATCGACACTCGCTCTCTTCATATTTTAATCAAATTATTACAGAGTTAGTATAAATTTATTTCTATATCTCATATCACCTCCTAATCACGTTAAGGAATGTATCTCAGTGATACATAGAGACTTATGTCTGTCAGTATGTGTTGTATTTACTATATATCGTCGTATTATCAGCAAGGGTGGGATATTATATATGTGTAATATTTAAGTATATCGCTTATGTTGTAGATATGATGTAGTATGATATGATATGTACAGCGCAAACAGAAGGCGATAACCATTAGGTTTACAATTGATATGCATACATACCTAATAAAGCAAATATGTTCTATTATAATCTATTCTATATATATATATATTTTTATATATATTATATATAATATAGTATATATATATAATTAATATATATATAATATATATATATATATGATATACTATTATAATATATATAAATTAATATATAGTTATTAATATTAGTACTATATTTACAATGTAACTATTAAAATCATTATATATTTATAAATCAATAGTATATAATATATATCATATACTATATCTATACTATAATATTAAATAATATCTATATTATACTATATTATATTATTATATTTATATATAACTAATAGCTCTCTTTTAGTAAATATATACTATTTATTAAGTCGTATATCATTATCATTATTATATAATCATATATATAATACTATACTTATTATTAATCTTTATAATAATATATATATTAAATGTTATTATTATTCTTATAATATTATTATTATATTACTTTTATTAATAATTCTAAATTAAATTTATATATATTATTATATCTTTATACTTTTAAATTATTCAAAAATCATATTTGGTTTCAATATTATCGGTATACTAATATCAACGCTGAAGAGAAAAAGAGTACCAATATGAAGTAGAAAATAATAATGGCGATTTGCTACGATGATAATATTAGTAGCTGATAGACTTAGTAAAAAATGCCGATTTTTATGCCTAGATATTAGCCTAGATGCTGATAAGTAATCGTACCCATATCACTAATATAATAATATATATATTATAGTTAATAATATATTATATATAGTTATATACATATGATAATAAGTAATATAGTATATTCTTTTCTATTATCTTCTATATTATATATTAAACTATATTTTCTATATAGAATATATTTATATCTATATATATATATATATTACTATATATATATATATATATATCTATAATATCTATTAAATTACTTATATATGCTGTAAAATAACTATTAATCATTATATTAATTATATATATTAACAACAATTATATATATCAATATTAATTTAGATTAATAGAAATATTAAACAAATGTAAATTTTCAGATAGAGTTTGTATATTATAATATAATACTTTTTTCTAAACGTTTTTATCTATAAATACTTGTTTCTAAAAGTATTGAGAGTTTTTACTATAATAGATATCTAATATATAATATCTCTAATTAATATCTATATGTCTAAATCATTATAATTTATATATTATATATAGAATTAATATTATCTATATTATATCTATCTTCATTATTATATAAAGAGTATATATACGTATTCATATATATTATATATTTAATTCTCATATTAAAATACATATATATATATATTAATATATACTTCTATACTCTTTATTCATATCTATATACCACCTATATCTATAAATCATATAATATCATATCTCGTTATACTATCTCTAATATAATATCCTCTATAGTCTCTTATGACTATAAGTATATTCATATATCTATATTAATTATGATAGGATCATTTCCCTACGTTTTTATAAATAATATCAGTATCCTATAGTTCATAGGTAATTTACTATATAAAAATACCAGATGACTGACCAAAACATTATAATTACTATCTATAGTTTATAACCAAAATCTATTCAAAAGTTAACTACCTCAAGGGATAATTTCTCGCTCCAGATCCACGCCATCAATCTAATCCTTGACGTGGGTTTTACATATTATGATTATATTTATATATTTCAGACAGTTTTTCTATAACCAAGTCTGTTGCTGTCTTCATTTTAATTATCTCAATAACTTGATATGTCCTCGTAGCTAATTACTTCAGATTTTATCGATTAAATCTTCTTATAGTAGGTTGAGTGTAGTGTTTATCCTAGAATTAGTGTGATATTTAGAATCTATTATTGAGTATCGGCGTAACTATGGTCTAGAGTCTGTCGTCTTATACTATTATCTTATATATATATATATCTCGCTAATAATATTATCATATCTCTATATTAATCCTACTATAAATATTAAGTATCTAGTATATATTTATATTATATATATTATTATATATAGAATATAATTATTAATTTAAAAACCTATATAACACCATTATAGTACATAATAAAATTTTGGTAACCTTCTCATTAATTACATTTTCATATTACAATTCTGTTTTATCATGGGACATAACCATATTAGACCCTGTTTTACGAAGCATCTTAAGAGCGACTATCATAAGCCCATCCGACCATTATATCGCCTCAACATGCCTTTAACAGGAAGTCTACCGAACCTAACAATCGCGCACTAGCAGCTATGGTACGTATGCCTATTAGCTTTTCGGACACTATCACACTCTGCGCCTCTAAAGGTCTGTCCCTAAATCGCACTCTTATGCAGGCGCTAATTGCGCCTACAATCTACTTTTCAGTCTCTCGGCTTATGTGATTGATATTGTTGGCATAAATGAGTGTGCGCAAGCTAGCAACCTTAGCTAGCGATAATCAAAGTCCAGAATCCGCTTTCGATATGTTGAGCGAAGAAAAACACATTATAATTAATTTTTTAATATTTTTGTACAATCAACAACACTGTCAAATCTAATTTCATCTTCAGGTCAGCCCCGTCGGTTCTTACACCATGCGCCCTTTTCTCTCATATTGATTATATAATATATTTAGCTTTGTGGTACCTAGTTATTTCCCCCAGGATAGTTATAAGCCTATAATACACGAGCGCTGAAGAATTGAAAATTTCTTTGTTAAATTCATTTCATATAATCTTTCTCTATCATATTTTACTTTTTCTACTTTTTTTTAAGAACTACTGAACGATGAATATATATATTACTATTGAGTCGTTTCCAAGTTTCTATTGGCTATTATACTATGTACCAATACATTGTTTGTTTTGTTGATGTTCTAGATATTAAATATTATATCCATTATACAATTTCATTTAAAATCACTCTTATTATATAGGGGCGTACATATGGGATATAAAAAATTAACTCACCTCAAATTTATTATTTGTAGCACTGTCAATTTAATTTGATAAATAAATCTCTCCACACATTAAACGTTTATATACAATATTTGAAACTTCCACCCATATAAAATATCTTCTTAAACAAGATATAATATTTACATATTCGAGTAATGAACTAAGAGAAAATGCCCCACACATACACACACATCTATATTATAATATAAATATATTATAGTATATATTATATATATTATATACACCCACACATACACACGATGGTCGAATCACATATTATTATTAATACTAATATATATATATTAAGTACTTATATTATATATATAAGTATATCCTATATATATTGATATATATATATAGTATCATCGTAATCTATAATATAATATATAAATTATCATATATATCCATATATATTATATAATCTAAATATTAGTAATAAGTATACTATATATATATTAATAGTACTCACGCGGCAAATACTATCACTTGTTCCACATCCCTCTAAATATATATATATATATATATATATACTCCTATACTTATCTATATCTTATATTCTATATCTCAGTCTAATCTATGTACTTATATATCTCTTGCCTCCCTAGTGCTACTCCCTTAGTCCGCCCCCGCTCTCGTGGTAGGTGCTGTGTGGGCAGACGGTTGATGCCGTGTACGTCTACCTGGCTTGAGAGGGGCAGGGCTAATCGATACGGGAAGAATACAATAAATAATATAAGAAATACACATAAACTGAAAATAATAATAATAGTGATAAATTTAATCAAGTAGAATAATAATAATTCAATATAATAACTAATAATAATACATAATAATTAATAAATAATAATCAAATAATAATTATAATATCTCAATATTAATAATAATAACTAGCGTTTAGTTCAGTTAGACGCCTAATCTTTCGTCATCGAATTGGATCGAGCGCAAAAACGGCGTAACCGCGCTTTATTTCACCCTTTAGCTATCTCGGGGGCAATAGATTACCCGCGTAGAAATCAACCTAGGGCAATTGATAAAACTCACTCGGTAATGTTTTGCTCTCTGTTCTATTAATACAGTTTAACATAAATAGCCATATTAGTAATTACATAACTACTAAGTTTCATACGATATCCTCAACCGTCCTTCGAGAAATCGCGTCCAGGCGTAACGCCGTTAATTCACTCCATAACTCTTATATATTATAGCGTATATATATAATATTATAACTATATTAAATATCCTATAAATATATATACCATATAATACGTATAATATTTTATATATAATTATAATTAATATTATATATAGTAATATATATTATTAAATTCATTATCATATATATTACTTCTAATATATACTAATTATTATAATTATTATTATACAACATTATCATATATATCTTAGCTTTATAGTCTATATATAACTAACTATTATATACGATATAATCTCTATTACTATACTTATCTATATTACTATAAATATATATATATACTTTATATCTACTACTAATTTATTGTATACTGTAATAACATAATCTCTACTTTTAATGCATTTTTTACACTGGTTTGCTTATAGAATGATAACATCGTTTGCCAAGCTTTCTTAAGTTCTAATCTTTTAAGGGTACATAAACAATGTCTATTTGTTCTGTCTTTCTATTCCAGGCCGTCTGGCTCATACCTTGGTGCCGAGAAGACGTTTGGCTGTGCCTGCTTTGCTTAGTCCTGCCCTCTCCGTTTAAAAACTTCCGATATTGTTCGACACTATCCGCCCTTTGTCGCCACCTATTAGCGGCAATGAATAGTCCCGCGCCAGTAGGCGTCATTGGCGCCATCCATGGCCGTCCCCACTCTCCGTGGACGCAACGCCAGCTTCTATACTATATCGTCACCGTATTCCATAAATTATACCTTACTACTTACGTAGCTTAGATACCCTATACCCTCGCTGGCTCAGGTTCATAATCTGTATGGGTCTATATATTATGATCCAACGTATTTGAGGTTCCTTACTCACTGGTATCTATTCACACCCCTCCTCCCCGCCCACCTACTATATACGGTCTTCGCCCCATCCTCTGCCCCTTATTATATGTACCCCTTAGACTAATACGTTTAGCCCTCACTATCTCTTCAGCTATCTATCATTTATTATTGGTCTTACCAGCCGGTTATTGTTACATTAAAATAATTTTCTCTAGACAAGTATCCTCTATCATTCTTTCTCGTTCACTAATTACAAATAGATTTATTTTATATATATATTTTATCTAAGCTTCCCCCTTTTCCGTCATTATATATATATAGTATATGTATATAGTAACTTTATTAAATCTCTCTAAGCATATTACTATAATTATTATATTCCCCTCTTATAGCCATAAGTTATCCTTTTCCTGTACTATTCTTTTTTATCATATACTATACTCACACCAGTCTTCAACTTACCGTTCTATTATCCTCATTTTTACTTCCTTCTTCTCACGTACCTCATCACCATCTCCTACATCTCCTATACTCACCTTACCCCTCATCTGTCTATATTCCCCTACCTCTATAATATATACAACTTAACTTAATCCTCATATACCGGTATGATAACTCTATTTTATATTACTCATCCCTTTAGTCACTAACACTTACGTGCCTAATACTATAATATACTATGAGTACGTCATGATCCCTTGAGTATCTCTTACCAGATATATATATAATATTAACTTTACCTAGTCGAGTTCTTCACATTCCTCCTCCTAACACTACCTAAGTATAAAATATAAAACTACCCTATAAGGTACTATAAATACTTTTCGTCTATGGAATATATATTTAAAAATCTTCGTGTGCATAATAAGGTTTGTCTCTCAATATGCGTATTATATATATGAGCATTATTATATGAGTGAGGAAGCTGTAGTGATTATACATTACCTACGTCTCCTAATCAATACTAGTATATATTTATATACATAATATATACCTATATCTTCAACTAATTATCTACTATATATATATTCCTTATTTACTAAAAATACTTATCTTAAGCTGGATAAGACATCCTAACTATAATTCTACTATACGTACAATCACAATTATTTATGAATTATATTAGAAACTATTTAAAAATAAAATTGCACTTCAACTTTAATTAAAATCACATTTTCTCTAGAAAGATTTATATAATATTTCGTGTTTCAAAATAGATTTATATATATAATATAGTATATATTGTATATATATATATATTCTATATATATATATATATTATATATATTATATATAATATATATAGTTATATATTGTATAGTATTATATATATATAGTTCAAGTATAGGATACTATATAAATATAATATATTTACTATAAGTATATACTCCTTATTGCTATCACCGTTACTCTTTTTGCACCTATAGTCTATTACAGTACTATCCATCATATACCCTTTACGTTTATAGTACGCGTATCATATTCGTCCGTATAGTGAGCTAATCCTCTTATCTATACTCTATCCCTATACTCCACTTATATATTCACCGAGTATTCTTACTATCCCCCCTACTTTTACCTCTAACCCTTCACTATATTCTATCAACGTATTCCCATTCACTCTTATACTATATCCTACCCTTTCTCTCACTAACATATTATTCTATATCTCTCCTATTATTACTATTTATCCGTTATTTCCAACCTACTCTATAGTATTTATTCATATATTATTATATATATATATATCTCTCTCTATACGTATTACATTATATCTTATTATTTCTTTTTTATTACGTATCTATTATATATACTTAATTATTATATTATTATTATCTTTTATAATAATTTATATGTAGGTATAATATATGATCATTACTCTATATTTATATTATATATCTATTATACTAATCTATATTATATAATGAAATATATTTATTCTTATATCTATATTTATATCATATATTCATTATATACTAGTCTATATATATCTTATACATTTATATATCCTTATATCGCTATGAACTTAATATATGTACTTATTATTATATATTACTACGTATTATCTATACTATTATCAATTTATATATCTATTACTTTATATCTCATATACAAACCTAATAGTATTACCCTTCCACATATAGGCTAGACTAATTTCAGTAGGACCTTCTTATCCGATCTTTCCCCTCGATTATGAGCAACTCGGCTTTGCCTAATACCTAGTACGATCTTTCACCCTGCGAACTTATATATATTATAACAGTCGGCTCTCTATACGTAGAGAGATCTAACTTATTCATATATATATCTTCTAATATATAAATATATTATATAACTAATATATATATATCCTCTAACTCTATATATACTTACATAATATATCATATATTATACTCTATATATATATAGTATATCAACTTAATAATTATACTATTATAGACTATATATATTACTTGCACACACTATCCTCTATACTCTATATTTATCTCTATATAATTATAGTACTATAGATATATTATATTCTCTATTGCGCAATATGAGGCCTATGTCAAAATGAAAGTTTTTTGCGAACTTTTCTAGGTAGATACCTAAATTATCCTCTTATAAGGTTATTTATATACTACATACTATATTTATCGTGCAACTTATTTCGTATTTTTTGCTTATCTTTTATTGTTATCTTATTCACGGTAATAATACTTATATATATATATTACGTAGTATTTACGTCAGATAGCCTATAACTCTATAGCCTGTTACTTTACGGGTATAATTAACTACTCACGCATATACCTGGCCTCCACCCTTTCTTAGTACTAATGTGCTGATAGCATTATAATACTTCTATATATTTATTATACTTATATTTATCAAAAAAAATTTAATTTTATAACAACGTTAAACTTTCATACTTCACGGTTTATCTATCTATATTAGAATCTTTTCAGTAATTTTATACAATATAATATCTTCTTCGGTTCGCCGTCAGAGTACTAGATCTACAGACTTGCTTCTCAGGTTTGCACCTGGTGACAGGGCTTCTATCTCTTAGCTGTTCCATTAGACCTACATCTTCGTCTGATTGTATGTATCTTTCCATTCTTTTTAGCTTGCTCTCAGGCTGTTTATTGGAATTATTTTATTAACTTCACTCGCTCGTGTTAATTCAACACACGCGTTGTGGTTTAGACAATTACCTCCTACGGTGATAGGACGAATAAGTAAATCAAGATACGTGGTGCAAAAGCTTCCAATCGATCTGTGATGTAGTGAATTGATACATGTCGCATCCGCTATTAAATATTTTCTACATCCGCACTTTTAAAATGGATGTTGGGTTGTATAACCGAATAACATCACAAATTTATAATACTAATTTTTCTTTCTTTGACTAATTTTTTTAATATTGTAAATATAGTAGTTATCAATATTTTTTTTTTTGTAGTTAGTCTTGTTAAGGAAGAACATAGGACTCGTCTCCGAGCCAATGTAGGTACCATGCATTGGACATCATGGCTGGGTTTTAAGTTTGACTTGAACATTATTTATTCTATAATCAGTTGTCAGTTGATCCATCTTTTCCGCGCTTCACTTTAGCAAATGGTACTCCAGAGTACTCTTTGACCATGTACTGTAGAACATGGTAGGAATGTGTAGTAGAATCTCCCACCACTCTCCCTGATTCAAATGTGCACAAATGCTTACAAACACAAGCTTTATAAAGGCTTTTCTGTATCATGGTTGTGCATGGCATGGTCATAAAGATTGTAATAAAGGAAAGGTACACTTTATGAGGTTTCAGCTGTAGATCGTTACACACTCATTATTAAGCAAGAAGACATGTAGCATAAAGAAGCAGGTTTTAACGTGGTGAAAGTGTGGGATCTTGAGTAAAATGAATAAAGGTGAAATTATTCAAGATCCTGACAACATTGACTAAGATATACGTGTTAAAGAATACGTTCAACGTATTAACAACGATGCTGTTGACAACAGATTAGCAATAGATTATTCGATGGTTGGAGGTCGTACTGAACCGTTTGTTTCTTACTATCCTCCAACTAAGGTAAAAAGATTACGTATTTGGAGTACACACCTTTTTCTATTCGTTTTTGCAGAAGATGAAATACCACTGTGGGCTTTCGATAAGCGATTGAGATATAAGCAATTAAGTACCGGACATTGAATCATTTAAGCTAACCTTACTGATAAGTATTTTGGAATTGACTATATTAAGATTCTACCAACTCAAAACCTAGACATCCCTGTTCTCTCTGAACGTATTGAAAAGAAGCTAATATTCCCGCTCTGTTACACAAATATACAAAATACACCTGTTAGAGATTTTATCTGCAGAAGCGATAAACATGTGTAGGATTTAATTAGTTAATACGATATAGAGTTCAATTAGGTAATGCTTATAGGAACTGAATGTTGTAACAACAGTTAAAAACGATCTAGCTGAAAGTTCTTCAACAACACCAAATATCTCAATGGCATCGTTTACAACAGCATTTGATCTTATAAAATTATAAGAGCTACTTAATAATGTCAAGCATAGAGCCCAGTACTATGATACAGACTCTTGCGTTTTTGTAGCAGAAGAAAATGATGAAGTTCCTGAAACAGGTCACTTCTTAGGTGAATTAACAGACGAAAAATCAGAGTATTGTCCTGTGGCATACGGTGAATTTTTTGTTTGCATAGGTCCAAAGTCTTGTGCTGTTAGGAGACGAACTTCAAATGATAATATAATTCATTTTGTAAAGCCAAAGACCTTACAATTAACAATGACACGAAAGATGCAATCAACGTTAAAAAGTTGTTGAGGTTAGTGGTTGAACGATGTTGGGAAATTAGCAAAGTCACGATTAATCTTTATACGAAGATATCAAACACGAAGATGTTACTGTAAAAAAATGAATGAAATACAACTGGATAATGAAGATGTTAAATAAGAATTGCCTAATAAAATGGTTGTATTACAGCTGAATTCTCTAATCCTGATGATGACCAACGACAGTAGCATAGGTGGTCTATTATATTTGGTGAAGACGCGAACTTTTATGCCTGGGTAGTATGGATATGTTTCCATCATCACAGGTACAAAAAGAATGAAACTTACTGCTAATAAGCGTATCTTAATAAAAACTTCACGTCGGACTGTGCCATTCGAATTTAAGGGTGCTCTAAAACCTTTGTAGATAATATATCATTTATTGATTTATATGTATAAAAATTCTAATTAATAAAATGTATGTAATATAAAGTTCTTTATTACACTCTTTTCTTTGCTAAATTTGTTGTAATATTTGTAAATAATATAGAGGTGTTACACAGAAAAGGGGTAAATGTTAAAGATGGAAAAAGAATTTACCAATCTGAAATACACACAATGGCATCCATGTTACATACAAGATTTCAAAATGAATTTTCAATAATTTAATCTTTATATTTATATAGGTAATAAGTTGTTAAGGCAATACTTTAAAGTTTTTCCTAGATTATACTAAGATAATTTAAGTATTTGTTATGGATTGGTGCGTAAGCAGTTTTATATATACATGCTAAACAATAATAAAAGGTCTAGCGTCGTGTTTCAAAAGTGGGCGGAGCTTAAAATATGATAAACATAAAAGTATTTCTTGTTGTGTATTGATATTTCTGAAAGTGGTTAACCATACTACTGTAAGCAAATTAAAATATTTTGTAAGCAAATTAAAAGTTGTGGTTATTAAGTCTCCTCGTAAAACATATGTTCCTGTTTAAAAATATAAACTGGAACAATGATTAAATATTTATGAGCATATTTAAGCGCTTACCTAATAATATAATTTCTTTCTCAGTTTCCATATATATATATATATATATATATATATATATATATATATATATATATATATATATAGATAATATATATATATATAATAAAAATGTTTATATATATATATATATATATATACTATATATATATATATATATATATATATAAATATATATATATATATATATATATTTTTTCTATCTATATATATATATATATATATATATATATATATATATATATATATATATATATATATATATATATATATATATATATATATATATATATATATATATATATATATATATAATTTTGAATCAATTGATCATGGAAGGTTGGGGTTGGTTTTGTGGGTGGATTGCGTTACTGTTCTACTGATTTATGGTCAGTAAATTAATATGTTTTGGTTATAATCATAAAGGAGTTAACAAAAATAGAAAGCAAACGTTAAAAGAATAAAATATTTAGTTAAAACATGAAACATTTAAAAAAAACTGAAATAAAATTTATAAAATATGAAAACTTGCACACAAAAGGGAAAATGTAGAATAAATCTTATAAAATAATAAAAACTTTACAAACAAAACATAAAATTAAAGTTTCTCTAAAGATAATATAAATTATAAAGTTAACACTTGCAAAAAGAAAACGAGATACGGCTATTAAATATGCTAAAGTTAATTCTTTCAAAAGGAAACGTAATAAATATATGAAAAGAAATTCAAACTCGAATATAACAGCTTAAAGAAATATATTAAAGCATTAAAGTTAACACTCAACATATAGAAAACAGGATGCACTTTATGAAGGCAAGAACATGGTACAGCTGTATGCGGTGATGCATACATGTGTTTGTTTGTTAAGTCTCATATGGGGGCATGTATACTGGTTATGTTAGAAAGGCAGGGCTAATTTGAACGATATTTCTTATGCCTGGTAAAGGGTTACGATAGGTTAGTTAGGTAAGGTTAGGTTAAGAATTATTAGATTAGGTTAAGTTAGAAAAGAGAGAGAGAGAGAGAGAGAGAGAGAGAGAGAGAGAGAGAGAGAGAGAGAGAGAGAGAGGAGAGAGAGAGAGAGAGAGAGAGAGAGAGAGAGAGAGAGAGAGAGAGAGAGAAAATCAGTCGTTGTTACATTTTTTTTGTAAAACTCCCACTTTTGGGGAATCGGTCTTCACCTCATATGGGTCCCCCAACTTCTGAATCCTCTTTCATTTCTTCGCAGTCCTTCCTTCAGCTTTCTCTGCTAGGCCCTCCGGGGTTTCTCCTTTCATCTTTTGGTGCTCCATCTTTGGGGGGAGGTGCTCAAAAATCCGCGTACGGTTTTGAAAACCCATAAAATCGGGTTCTCCGTACTTGATAACATATAAAATGACACCCCACATGTTATTCTATAAGTGTGTTTCAAAACCCGATACCTGCTCCAGCTCCGACTTCTGCCCAGCTCCTACTCCGGTTCGTGCTCCGAATATGACTCCGATTCATGATACGGTTCATGCTCCGACTAGTCCTAGACTCCTCATAAAGTTTCTTCACATGGGCTACGACCTAGAATGACACCCATTTATTTATTTATTTTTTAATTTTGGTAATAGGGACCTCACTTACGAGTCTGTATCCCCAACCACGGGGGGAACAGGACATATATATATATATATATATATAGCGCTAATATATATATATCTTATTATATATATATATATATATATATATATACATATATATATAAATAACATATAATATTATATATATATATATATATATATATATATATATATATATATATATATATATATATATATATATATATATAGATATATATAATATATATAATATATATATATATATATAAATAAAAATTATATATATACATATATCTAACATATGTAAGATAATTTATCACTATTTATTTCTCTAATTTCTCTAACACACATATATATATATATATATATATATATATATATATGTACCGAGCGAGATAATGAGATCATTAATCAATTACACCTAGAATTAAATCACTCATACCTCGGGTACGATAATTAATAAGATGGAAGGTGTATTAAATAGATTTTGATGTTATTCTTTTATTAACATTCTTTTTATTTTGTTGTTTTCACACATAATAATAGATAATTTTTATTTGTATAATAAATAAGGAGTGGGTCACAGACCCTTTAAATATATTTTCGTGAATACTTAAATCCCCATATTATATACATTTTATTTTAGAACAGTTTGCAAGGTGGGGCAAATAATATAATGCCATGTTCCTTACTCGATCTCTATCACCGTTCTTTCTAATTAGTATCTTATTATTTCACAGGTGAAGCAACTTAGCGTATCAAATGACACTTAACAAGAGATTTTCTTTATAAGAACATTAATAATCTAACACCTTTAATTTTATTACAAAAATAATAAATTTTGTGTGCCCGGGCGATGCCCGGGACACTTGGTAACGGCTCTGATGTCGGGGCCTCACTGGCGTCTTCTCTCCTTTGGCTTCAGATATCGCCGGGAGGAGTAAAGTACTCTTATTGGCTGTTTCAAGTTTAAATAATATACAAAAAGGAATAAACATAGTTATGTGTGTGATTTTATAAGATGTAAGAAAATTTTACCGTACATACTAATACACATAACGATTATAATAGCATTGTTTTATCTAGTACTATACTTAGTACATATTTGAATTTGCATCCCGAGAACTACAAGGCCTATATTCTAAAAAAATACATTTTTTAAAAAAATTTTAAAGTCGGCAAAAATATTCCGTAGAATTTATTTCATTTTTACTGATAAACTCAACTTTTTTTTTTTTTTTTTTTTTTTTTTTTGTTTAAACGCCTCGGTCTTCTGCCTATAGACCTGCACCTACCCGAATGACGTCATAGTCAGATGTCGATTTGGGACAGGAGATAACTCCTCCCCTCTCTCACATGGTATAATGAACGAAAGTTTTATTACTTTTCGTTCTACGATAATTTTTTATATGCTTTTATATTAATTCGAACAATATATAACAATTCGGCACCATAAAACATCATAAAAATAAATTTAAGCAGATAGATTTTTCTAATAACCTATAAAATAAATTCGCATATACTTTATTTTTTTATTTTTTTCTTCTCAGAAGAACCGAACATCCTAATCTAATTATTAAAATCAATAAATAAAATACAATAATTTTTTTTTTTTTTAAATATGGAGATCTCCACGCATGTAAATATACCCACAGACTCAAGGTCTTTAACAAATAGATATTTTAAAATATAAATTTTAATACCCTTAAATTTATTACAGTTTTCTTTCTTCATCCCGAAGAAAGGGAATTATATTTCATCTATAACGGGACTATCCTAAATGCCCATTTCACAAATAATATTTCCATTAACCGTAAAGTTTTTACCAAATAAATTTTATTTTAAAACAGTTACAAATTTTTCTTCTTAAACAGAAGTTTTATTACCTTCATTTACGGAAAATCTTACGATCCCCGTATTACAAATAGTTGTTACACATTTTAACCTCCTGTTCCCTCCAGCGTGGGGGACTGGGAGTGAGAATGATGGGGGAAAGCCCTCATCCTCTTTCGCTATACATGCATTTCTCGGACTTATTTTTAGGAAACTACGAAAGTCTTCCTTTACATGCGTCTCTATAAATTTTCCTATGTCAACCAAATAAATCTATTCACTTTTAATACTTATAACATTATTATGCTGCCGAATTATAATATATTTTAATTAATTTTTAATAACACAAAATAATTATAAGATTAAATTTTACTTACAAAAATAACTTTGTTAATAAAAAATACGTTAACGGACAGCAATTTTGAGCTTTAGTTCGTTTCTGCATAGAGGCGAATTTGAATATTTTGGGGTATTTTATTTTGTACCCTCTTCCCAATTTTATTTAGCCCTCGAATTCATCGTGGAGGCTTTATTTTTCTTTCGTTGTTGTTATTGTTTTTTTTTTTTTTTTTAAGTTTTTCATTTTTAAAGCTTTTGCTTACGTGCCTTTTGTAGGTCTCAATGGGGGGGGAGTTTTTCCTCTACTCCCCAATATAATAGCAGGACAAAGCTTTCTTGTATCGTCCTTCAATTTGAAAGTCTTTTTTTTTTTTTTTTTTATTATTATTACGACATTCTTTAAAAGTTCGCAGCTGTTTATTGACTAGCTGTACTTCACGCTCATTACCGTTTTTAGTATTATCACTATTGACTCTCAAGACTTTGTTTTAATACTTCACTTGGGTAGTCATTATTATTATTATTATTATTATTATTATTTGATTCTTTTTATCAGACAGGTTGTAATGAATGATGTCGTTCTGGGGTCACCAACATATATGTAGCACGAGATAATGAGATCATTAATCAATTACACCTAGAATTAAATCTATCATACCTCGAGGTGATAATTAATAAGATGGAAGGTGTATTAAATAGATTTTGATGTTATTCTTTTATTAACATTCTTTTTATTTTGTTGTTTTCACACATAATAATAGATAATTTTTATTTGTATAATAAATAAGGAGTGGGTCACAGACCCTTTAAATATATTTTCGTGAATACTTAAATCCCCATATTATATACAATTTATTTTGGAACAGTTTGCAAGGTGGGGCAAATAATATAATGCCCTGTTCCTTACTCGATCTCTATCACCGTTCTTTCTAATTAGTATCTTATTATTTCACAGGTGAAGCAACTTAGCGTATCAAATGACACTTAACAAGAGATTTTCTTTATAAGAACATTAATAATAATCTAACACCTTTAATTTTATTACAAAAATAATAAATTTTGTGTCCCCGGGCGATGCCCGGGACACTTGGTAACGGCTCTGATGTCGGGGCCTCACTAACTGGCGTCTTCCCTCCGATACCAGATTTTGCCGGTAGGAGAGAGACGTTCTATTGGCTGTTTCAATTTTAAATAACATACAAAAGGAATAAACATAGTTATGTGTGTGATTTTATAAGATGTAAGAAAATTTTACCGTACATACTAATACACATAACGATTATAATAGCATTGTTTTATCTAGTACTATTTAGTACATATATATATATATATATATATATATATATATATATATATATATATATATATTTATATATATATACCATACCTATTTATATATATATATATATATATATATATATATATATACTATATTTTATATATATAACTATATATATATATATATATATATATATATATATATATATATATATATTATAATTAACCTATTTATTTATTAATTTCTCTAATTTTTCAATTTCAGTCTTTCTTTAACCACTGGGCCCTATTCATAGGGGTTTACGCCCCCTCCTGGGGTGCAGGGAATCGAAACCTCGTCTGTGTCGAAGTGATGTTACCAGGTGTTGATGTACGAGATTTTGAGGGGATCGGATGTCTTGTAATGGGTTAAAAAAAAAACCTAAGCCGAATGGCTTTCTTGATGCTCTAGCGCTACTGTCGTAAGAATGGTAGTGGTACTATGATCGATTATCTCATAAAAACTATCTATTAAGTAATATTTCTATCGATTTCATACGAAACTCAGAGTATCTTGCCAACCAGATACCGTAGAAATAAGATATAAACATCGAACTGGGGTTATAGCACTCTATAAATCGAATGAATCCACGAGAAATAATCTCCCGATCATTTGAAACCATCT
>JABUQX010028500.1:7500-10000 GCA_015478945.1 Trachelipus rathkii | reverse complement strand
TATAGCCGCGCGCGTTGCGCGAGCTCTTTGAAGATCCCTTTCTTCCCCCATATTCTTCTCGCGTTAAGTCTCTCACCCTCTCAATTAGTATTCTCCCATACACTTTCCCTACTACACTCAGAAAACCCAAAATTGCCTCTATAATTCCAACACTCCATCCTATCCCCTTCCCTTTATAAGGGGACCAAACAACCATCCTCCCAATCCTGTTGTGGAACTACTCCCTTCCTCCAACATAAATTAATATAACCTATAAAGCCATTCCCACCCCTTGCCTGCCCATCTAACATTCCCATTTACTACACCATCTAGACCGTGGACTTTCCTTTTTTGTCTTAGTGGTGAGTCTCTATGTAGTCCTAATTTAATTTTTTCCATTTTTGATTACCATTATTCTCCCTTCCCTCGCCCATCTTCCCCCCCCTACCCACCTCTTGTAAATCCTCCTCATCTCTCCCACCCATTTCTTCAATAATCCTCTAAAAATATTCCCCGCACTATCCCCTCACCATAACCTTCCCCTTCCATATCCTATTCCCTCCCCCTCCCTTTAACCCTCTCTCCAACCCTCTTCCATCTTCTCCTTTTTTTTATTTACTTCTTTCCAGAATAACTTTGCTCCCTGTTTCAAAATTTTCTGTCACTTTTCTACACCATTCATTATTTGCATTTCTCTTCGCCCTCTCCACCGCCCTCTTTGCTTCCACTCTATCTTTTCTATATTCCCTCCCAAGCTTTCCCTTCCCTATTCCCCAACCCATTTCACATAGACCCTCTTTTTTCTGTTTTTCATCCAAACTCTTTCATCCTTCCTTCACTCCACCATTCACTTCCCTTCCTTCTACTGCTCCCACCTTTTTTTACCCACATATCCTTCTGGGCCTCTTCACAATTGTCTACTTTAAATCTCTTCCACTCTCTTTCCATTCCTAATTTCCGTCCCACTCAGTCCCTCCCCTATCTTCCATCCCTCCTAAACTCCCTCTTACACATTGTCTCATCTAATTTTTTCCACCTTTAGACTTCTATTCTGCCTCTGTTTTTTCTCTTCTCTTAACGGTTACCTCACCCCCCAGCCCTTAACCTAGCAACCACCAAATAGTTATCCAGATTGCGAAATATGGACCCAACTCTTTTGAACCCCACCAATCTCTTTCCCCAAGCCTCAACCCATTTTGAAAGAAAAAGGTTATATGTAGAATAATACTTGAAATTAATAATTCTCATTATGCTTCAAAAACAAAAGCTTCTGAGCCCTTTAAAGGGAGAGTTTGTTTCTCTTTTCGTCGTAAATGAGTTCTGCACCACTGAAAGATGCTCACTAGCTACATTTTGTAAGGGGTCTATGGCTTTAAGTATTCCCTGGGCAGTTCTGCAAGATGTGAAAAACTTTTATCTAAGTTATTCACGCCATCAAACCAATGTCTTTATCCGATTTCCTAAGCAGTTTTTCTTTGATAATCTTTCATCAATATCAGTTGTGTGCTTTGACAACCTCTGAACAAGATCTCTCATTCGCTGCTAGAAGCCATAAAGAACGCTCATGGATCATGGCAATGGTTTCGCTAACAGATATTAAATGTTTGTGTCTGTTTCTGCAATTCATTGTTTCGTTTTTATTGTTGTGTTTGGTGTTGAATTTTTCTCGGCTTTAGCGCATTTCCATCACGATAGCAAACTAAATAAAATTTAAACCCTTTGTGAAACACGTGGTCAAGAAATTTGTTTTGTATCTAGGATCCAGAAAAGTTACTATTGCAGATGCGTAATCGTTTTGCAAATTTTGAAATCTATTATCTATCTCCAGCATTAGTGTTTTTGTCACCTTTGAAAGTTCCTTACCTTTTTATAGCAGTATTTAGCACAGCTTTTATCGTTGCAACTAGAGGAATCTCGTCTGGCAAACAAGAAATTTCTGAGATAATAGTCTTAGTTACCTCTGCAAACGCGTTAGAAGAGTATGTACCATTACCTAAAATCGTATTATCACCACCTGTCAAGCCTTTCACCTTTTTAGTGTTTGTTCGAAGGCATAAGGGAGACCGCTTCAGTTTATTTCTCCCTCCTCTCAAGTGTACCCAACTTACTATTCCAACGGAGTTGAACATCCTTGGCGTTACAGGAAGTTGAGGAACATTTAGTCTCATAATTTCATAACATGAATACTTATCCGCTATCCGCAAAAATTCATGCTGATGCGGTAGAGGAAATTATGCGTGATTGCGGGTATCTGCTTTACACTCTACTGTTTACGGTAATTTACCGTATAGCTTGGAGATTAGATTCATTGGAAAAGTTGGTAAATTTTTTTATTCTCAAAAGCAAGCGAAAAAAAAATGTTGAAACAAAAAAATGTTTTATTGTAATTTTGAATTTGACTGCTGAGTCGGAGTCGGAGTCGGACAGTCGGAGTCGGAGTCGGAGTCGTAAATTTTGTTTAAATGGAGTCGGAGTCGAGAGTCGGAGTCGAAAATTTTTTTAAGTGGAGTCGGAGTCGTTC
>JABUQX010028500.1:0-2500 GCA_015478945.1 Trachelipus rathkii | reverse complement strand
TTGTTGCTGCAGAGATTTATATGTACAATTATTTGTGTTTCTATTTCAAAAAAATTTGTTAGTTGAATAGTGAACTATA
The DNA here is from genome assembly GCA_015478945.1 of Trachelipus rathkii. Lineage (NCBI taxonomy): Eukaryota > Metazoa > Arthropoda > Malacostraca > Isopoda > Trachelipodidae > Trachelipus > Trachelipus rathkii. The sequence goes on along the minus strand of JABUQX010028500.1, from coordinate 2,421 downwards.
TAACGTCGCCTATTCTCAGTATTATAGGTTTATATGTGTATATGTGTGAGTAGTTTTTTTATTAGATATAATATGAATATATTATATATAGTTTTATATATATATATATTAATATATATATATATATATATATATATATATATATAATATATATAGTTATATGTATGTGTATATATATGATTATATATATATTATTATATAATTATAGTATATATAAGATATATATATATATTATTATAATATATATATAATATATATATATATATATATATATATATATATTATATATATATATATATATAAAGTTATATATATATATTTATATATTATATATATATTATATATATATATTATAATATATATAATATATATATTGAGTATATATATATATATTATTAGTAATATATATATTATAGAGTATTTATATATATTTATAATATAATATATATATTATATTATATATATATATATATATATATATATATATATATATTATATACTATATAATATATATATATATATATATTATATATATATATATAATAAACTAGCGATGTGTTTCATACATTCGTTTACATAATAAAGTAATATATACATAAAGTTTTGTAGATTAAACATTTTTATGCAATTTTTTAATCAAAAAAAGTTTAAATCCTCTTTCTATGTTTTAAAATGTTTTTAATTAAATACTTTTTTTCTAAATTTAAAAGATGATTAAGTTCTTCGTAAAGCTTTGTTTGCGAATGATGTTCCAAGTGTAAATTTAAAATTTTCATTACATAGGCTTTAAAAAAAAATGGTTTGAATGCATTAAACACCTGTGATATACTCTGCACACCCACACATAATTACACAGACAAATATATATATATTATAATATATATATTAATAATTTTTATAAATATATATTATAATAATATATATATTTATAATTTATATATTATAGGTTTGCTTCAGTGAAGTACTGAGCTTCAATAAGAAACTGGCAACTTGGAGTTTATTATGTTTATTGACTGAGTCGAACTTTTACTCTCTTTCTCAGTACTCCAGCCTATACTAAGTATGATTTCTTGTCAATTACCGTACGCCTTGTTATGGTGAGTGAAGATACTGTTACTCACTATTTGTGGGGGGTGAGCTCTGTATTTATCACCGCTTCTGGACAGGTGTCGAGTCTCAAAAGCCAAAAGGTACTATTATAAAACTTAGTCCTATGTTATAACTATTTCCTATATAAGTGTATAATCTTTGATCCCTTACTATACTTCTATTGCGTTGTCGCGACTATAGTTGGTGACTTATTATCTCATTTTATTTCTAAAAATAGGTTACTACACAGTCATGTATTGCAATCGATTTGTGCGTAGAGCGTTGTCGCAGTTGGTACCACATGACACAGTCATCTCCGTTAACCAGCCGTACTCCCTCTCTACGACGCTCCCCTACGTTCCACTGAGTCACAAGGGTGCCTAGTATGTACTGCCACCTGAGAGTTTTGTTGAGTATGGATCTTGGATAATAACTCACAGGTTTTAGAAGGGATTAGTGTATAGTTTCCTTATTCTCCTCTACCTTAACCATATTGTGTTCTTGTACGAATTCTGATTATAATCCATTACTGTATTATATATAATTAATATAATATACTTATATTATGTTCACCTGTATTGAATATATTATCTCTCCATACTTATTTTAAAGTCGTTAAGGTGTGTGTTTTTAAATTTCAGAATCAAGCTTCATACATCATATACGTCATATGATGGCTCATCTTGTTACGTAATTCTGCCTCACGCTAGTACGGATAGTAATAATCATATGGATATATGTTTACTAAGAAACCACCTACTCTCCCTTGTAAAATAGCTCTGCCCCGTTGTAAAGTATGTGGTTTTATAATTTCAGAATCAAGCTTACACAACTGTTAAAAAAAAAATAAAAATTAAAGACAAGAGAAATACTATTAATAGGTGTATATAGTAAAACCAATTTAAATTAAAATTCTATTGTTAAGTGTTGTATATACATAAAAATATTATAATATAATCTATTATTATTTAATAATTAATTATATTAATATAATTATTAATTAATTATTCATAAATATATATAATTTATATATATATTAATTATTATTATTAATATAATTATTGATTATTATTATTATTATATATTATATTATATTATTTATAATTTATATTTATATATAATGTATCATAATTATATTATTTAATTTCTAATCTATAATATTTAATTAATTTAATTATATTTATATTATATTATTATTATATTTATATATATTTTAATTATATTATTATAATTATATTATTAATTTATTTAATTTTAATATATAATAATATATACAACCTCTGTGGCAAAACCATTCCCAAATAATATTTAACAAGCTTATTATTTATTGTC
>JABUQX010028499.1:0-10000 GCA_015478945.1 Trachelipus rathkii | reverse complement strand
ATTTATAAACTCCTGAATTCAGGTTGGCCTGGTGATATTTGGTTTAAAGCATACTAACATCATTCAAGAATCCATATCTCATAAAAACCTCAAACAAATAGCTAGGGAAAGGAATAATTGTTGGGCGATCCATAAGGCAAATTTTTATTGCGGAACATTCAAAAAACAAAAAAAAAAAAAAAAAAAAAAAAAAAAAAAAAATATAAAACCATCCCTCTCATCCACTCTCACAAAAACTTCACATAGCTAAGCGAAAAGGAATGAACACCTTTTTAGGAATCTTCTAAATTTATTATGATTAGGCAAAATGTAAAAAAAAATAAATAAATACATAACTAACTTATAAAATAAATATTGGCTATCTTTTTTATTCTTAGGCAGCAGGGACATACAGCTATCATCACAAATAGCACGAGTACAATCAATAAATCATAATATACACTATCACTATCACCTACATACTCTATACTCTACTACTAGTACCTATACATATACTATCATCCTCCTCAATAACCCCGACTCAACTATACATATCCTATTATTCCTTCAAAGGTAATTACACCCACACCGGCAATTGGTAGGGCGCCTCGACCGCCGACGCCTGCAGGACACATTCAAGGGGCGCGCGACGTCTTTCCTCCCCGATAGAGAGGACGAGGCGCGCGCGCACCCCCCGGCGACACCCAATACAGAGAGCGTGGGGTCTCCGGAGACCCTCCCCGAAGGGGGAATTAGGTCCTACACCCAGTAGTAATAACCGACAAGGCGAGCAGACCGCGACTCCTGCAAATCCGGTGCGGTGTATACACCTTACGGGGATATTTCTTTAGTAAAAAAAAAATAAGACAAAATTTACCATGAAAGACTATTCATTTTAACTAGTCACCAACTAAAAGGTCTCTAATTAAATTCTTTATAAAATTTAAACTATACTAAAAATATAATTAAAATAATTTTTTTTATTTCTTTTAATTTTCTTCAATCCATAATACTAAAAAATATTGACCAGCGATTTCCAAAAATGTGTTGTCTTCCTTTTCGTCTGTAAGCATTGTTAGTTTCGATATTTCTTTTTTTCGGTTGTTTTTTTTTTTAATATAAATTTAAGAAAAAATATAAATTAAAACAGCATTCCAGCAATGTCATCCTTTTCGGCTGTAGCTACTTGGTAGTTTTTTTGAGATTATGAAGCTTGTGGACATATTCAAAACCACAAATTTCACCGGATGCCTTAGGATGTGAAGGACTACACCACACTAAATTAAGACAATATTTTTACTCACATTATAAAAACTATTTTTATTTTTTGTATCATTCGAATACTGTTTTGACACGTCTTCCAAAAATACTCGATTATAATCAAACGTATTGAAGCACGTTATAGTAGTAATATATTTATTTCCTGTTTTGATGTAGAATCTTTATGATGGGGGGGGCTGTATGATCTTTGATGCATAATTAAGCTGTTCATTAACTCCCCACTACTCACGAGTCGGAGGTACAGAGGGCGGGGGAGTTAAAGTTTAAGGATGATATTTAACACCTGATCTTATATAACTTAAATAGCATGATATGTATCTATCCTAAAAAACGATATGTAACGTGAAATTTCATACTATAAATGAATTTGATTGACAAAAGGAATGAATCAAGATTTTTCTGGTAATTAAAGAATGTGTTTACTTCTTGATTTAAAGAAAGATTTTCCTAAAATTATTATAAAACAATGGGTCTTGTCGTTTCATCTTCACACCAATTAAGTTGTTGCTCTGTAAATGAGTTTTATCAGCAATTACGTGGAGTAAGCATCAAATTTTGGAGGTCATTACACTCACGAAGCTCTTCATAAAAGTGTTAAATATTCTTAGACAAAACTTTCCCACTCTTATTGACCTTTGAATAAAACACTAGCCTAATACAATACAAAAAACATATAAACTCACCCGATATTTTTATGTTGATAAATTAAAAAAAATTAAAAATACATAAAATAAATTCAAAATCCAAAGAACATTGACAAATTACAAACAACTAATGTGAAACAAATGGCATAACGCATCTCTCATTGGAAAGTTCTGGGTAAGTAAAGGTTTTGCTGATTCGTTGATTTCATATATACCCATTGTATAGGCACGACTTATCAAGCGCTCTCATCACAATAGCTACGGCAAACTATACCTCAACTTACTCTTGCTACGGTTCACTCGCTTAAAAAATGACTTGTTTCGCACAACCCCATGAAATATGTCGAAAACCCCGAGATACACGAGAAAACACGACAAGCAAAGAACGCACCAATAGTTTAATTCTCAGCTCCGTCATATGATAAAACAATGAGGTAGCAGATCACAACAATCACTCAAAATCTCAGGTATAGATATAAATATCAACCTTTATCCATATTCCTATCTCACCAGAGTAATATCTCAAAAAAGAGACCACTTGTACTGTACGTAAAGAGTTCATTTGTTTCCTGCCCATTAAATACTTATTCTATCTACAAACCCAACAAAGAACGTCTAGAGTTTTACACTCCCAACCCTTATGATTAATAATACTCATTGTTACTTTTAATAACACAGACACCTATAGCCACAATCTCACAACTAAAGTCTAGCCCAAAGAATGTCAACTATCATAACAGAAGAAATAAACATCTTTAGTTCTCGTTACCAATATAGCATTAAGAAGAGATATTTTTTTTAACAGACACAAGGAATAAGTGAACCTAAGGCATCATATGCTCAGTCTATCACTAGAAATCTCCTGACACGCTAGAATTACGTAGACTATCGAAAAGACATTCCCTTATATTTTAAACAACGTGCTCTAGTCTCTTAGAAAATATGCAAAAAACATGTCAATAGATCAGAAATTATTTTCTCTTGGCGGATAGTTCTAGAGAAACACACGAAGCAATATAGCATGAAAGTAAACTAAAATTTATACACTTTCACACTATCTTGAGGCTACCATCATCAAAAAAAAAGAGAGACGTAATTATGATCTCTTACGAAAATGAATACTTCTCTACACCCGCCCCACAAAAACGCAAAAAATTTGTCTCTAATAATTCACCGTATTACATTTTACGAAATTAAATAAGGACTTGATTTAGAATAGAAGACGATAAAGTTAAGCGTCTTACCATAAAAAACAAAAAATAATAACATTTTTGGATCCACTGATAGATTGTTAGTTCTACAACACGCAAATAAAAAAAAAAAAAGGATAGTGAACTATATCTCAAGAAAGAAATTAAGGACACTATATAAACTTTCTGTTATAGAAAGCGAAAAACATTTAAATCTAAATTAAATCGTTAAACAGTTGATAACAAAACAAAAATAAAATTCAGATACCTTTGTTAATGCTAGATCAAGATAGATTGACATTTACTAGAATCTTACCATTTTCTACTCAAAAATATTCTTTAAATTGGGCCTGATATAATAAGCTTAGATATAAGAATGGAGTTCATAATCTTTAATCCACATAATTATCGTATACAACTTTGCAAATTTCTTCTGGAAATATCTGCGCACAAAGTATTTAATAATTTCGATGAAATAATTAAATGGTAAATTAATCAATTGTTATAAGCAATGGTAAGTCAAGTATCACTTAGTGATTAACTTATTTTTTCTTTCAAAAATAGAACACAAACCTCGATTTCTTACGCATTAAGCGGTAATCATACTATTTTACGCCCATATATGTTTGAAATTGAGATCAATTTAACTGAGTTGGATATAGTAATAGATTTTTCAAAATGCAATGCCACTTACACAATTTAGCTTAATCCTCATCTCAACGTGTTTGACCTTTGAGTGGCAAATAATCTTAAAAAGTTCTATCTTTGGGGACCTGTAGTGAAATTAAATCTGTACCAAAAAGTGAAACTTGGCGCTTTATACATTTTATGCCACAAGACTGGTCAAACTGCTATTGATAAAGTTGAAATCAATTTTAGATACTTCGACTGCTGTTAGGTTATATTGCGAAACGATATTTTGCGTTATCCTACTTATTCTTTTCAACTGCTTTAAGCAGACAAGTGTAACATTTTATTTTTTCTTTTTTAAGAATATTGCTTCGTTCTTAAAATACACGATACACTCACTATTAAAATACTTTACAAAACACTTTTTAATGTTTTCACCGTTCTGTATAATGGTTTCTATTCATCATCTAGCAAAAATCATTTGACTAACCACACAAAACTTGTAATATTAGCGTTACTGAAAGGAAGATTGCATCCTGTAATTAAATACAATAAACTAGACATAGTGTTCTATTATTCCAATATTCTTAATGTGTCACCTTTCATGCTTCATCACTCAAGCTACACGTATAGATTTTAGTACTAAAATGAAAGTGTTTAGCTGTAAAGTGTCTCTCTGACAAATTTGATTTTCTTGCTATGACTGAAACATAGATTTACAAATAAGAGAGGTTTGAAGGCCATTTAAGTTTTGAATAAACGCGAAAGTCTCTTTCCATTCAACTTTAAATTCATGATTTTCGTCTTCCGTTTTTTTTTGGACTTTCCTCTTTGTAGTTCAATGTGCCAAACGGGACACAAGGAAATAAGGTTACAGGGGATAAATTGAATGTAGATAAGAATACGCCATTACTTATGTCTATTAACAAATTTATCTATTATATATTATTTTTAACCACCAATCGAAATAGCATAACTAAATTATCTTCCTTTACAAACGAATAATAATAAATAAACTTCACAACGACAAAATATTACAATTTTATTGGGTGAACAAAAAATACACTGTGGAATTTACAGCTGTGATTTGGAAAAACCAGATCTATGCTTTCGGCGTAGGTACTTTATAGTTCACATAAACACGCGCGGCGACTTGCGGACGCGACTAGCATAACACACTGCACAAATGACTGTTTTGAGATGGACTGGCTCTACTCAGCTTATGTGCATGAAGCAAGCACACCTCCCAACCGAATGACTGGTGGGGGGGGGGGGACCTTGGAGGAGGGGCAAAGCGCTTCGGACAGAGGCAGGTGGAATTGTTAAGGACAAGAATGGAAAATTTAAAACTCTCATTATAGTATTAACCATATGCTGTAGGAAGTAATGCATTGTAGATCACGATGCAAAGATACGATTTGACGATACGCTGACATTAAATCTTTCTGGAAATCTTTCTCATATCTAAGTCTCTCAGAGCACCTAGCCTACAAGTATAAAGACGACAAACTAAGCAGTAAAGTAGAAATAAGTTAAGCCAGTCATAACATGAAAAGTCTCAACACAAGTAGTATTTTGTGGAGAGCACAACTCAAGGGGCCAAGAGCCGCATGTGGCTCGCGAGCTCCGCGGTTTGCCGACCACTGTCCTTAGCGAAAAGCCATGGTTTAATATTGTTTGTTATATATTATCAAATAATGTTTATCTGTGATGTTTTATTTAAGTATTATATTTTACGTCCCTAGGGTGACTATCCTATAAATATTCTACTTGCGTTAAGGCATATTATATATATATATTATTTAATTATTATATATATTAACAATTATATATAATATTATACCTATAATACTATATATATATATAATATATATTTATATATATATATTATATATATATATATATATATATTCAGAGATGGCAGTATTTAAATACACTATATTTATCTAAATACGCATTTAATACTTTCAATTATGTTAAAAGTAATTTAAATACAATTTTAACTACTTTTTCAAAATATTTAGCATTATATTATGTTAAAATCTAAATAAATTTCGTAAATCATTTTTAAAAACTCAAGATCTAAAAAATGTGTGAACACGTCCCATCTCTTGTTTCCGACAAACATATGAATGCAGCCATGGTTGAAATTTTTGTTTTTATGAATTACAAAATAGTTGCATCCTGAATTTTTTGGACAGCGGGTGGTTGTTGACATAGTGGAGTAATTTTATCTTTAATCTGTGTGGTTGAGTCTTACTTTTTTTTATTTATTTAATTTTTCTACCAGCATGGCATTCAGTGATGGAATTTATATATATAATTATATATATTATATACTATTAAATTAATATATATAATATATATATAATATATATATATATAATTATATATATATATATTATATTATTATATATATATAAGGCCAGCGTTTTAGATTGTCCGTCATTATGTATCTTAAAAAACTTTAATTACTACAGTAAAAGAATACATTTTTCGAATCAGCGTACACGTTAGCCTGGAACGTATAATTTAATGGTAATTATGAGTAATTAATAAACATTAATAATATTGTGTTAAATGATAAATTCTATCAAAAAATCTTCAATCTCTAAAAACAGTTCATTCATTATAAGGGGGTCATAAATTTGTAACGGGGTTTGAATAGCAAAATCTCTTTCACTTCCAAATTAAATTATATATATTATAATTATATACTTATAATTATATATATATTATATTATCTATATATATATTATATATATTATATATATTATATATATGGCAATTTGGGCCGACGGGGAACATGGGGGGGATGTTTTTCATACCCGTAGGGGAGGCGGCAGAGGAAAGCCCGCGACAAAAACCAAATACCAAAGAAGCGGGGGTTCCCGGAGACCCTCCCGGAGGGGGGGAAATAATCCTACCCGTAGTTTCCCGGAAGGCCGAAAGACCGACTCCTGCCATGGGGCGGTATACCCTTGGGTATTTCTTTTAGTTTTAAAACAATTGCTATTTAAAGGGGAACGTAAGGTTACGTTAATTAAAATAAGTTTAAAATTACTCTTCTACATTTTATTAACTTTTTTAAAATCGCTTTTTTTTTATTTTTTAAAGTTTTTCCAGGACCAACTCTTTACGCTGATTCCAAAAATGTATTCCGATTTACTGTGCATTGATAGTTTTTAAGATACATATGACGGACACAATCTAAACGCTGACCATATTATATAATATATATATTTAATATATATATATATTATATATATATAATATATATATATATATTATATATATATATATAATAATATATAATAATATTATATATTATGGTCAGCATCCCGAATTTCAATCATATATCTCAAAAACTACAACAGCTACCCAGGAAAAGGAATACATTGCTGGAATGCTGGTCAATTTTATGCGGAAAATGTAAAAAAAAAAAAAAAATAAAAAAATAAAAAAAATTATATCTCAAAAACTACAATAGCTACAGGAAAGGAATACATTTTTGGTACAAGATATCCTAGTAAAATTTTGGATAGGAAATGGTAAAAAAATAAAAAAATCAAAAAAATTTATTGTTAATATTATAGTATATGATTAGGGGCCTATATTAAGAACCTTTTATTGGGTTCTCGTTAAAATAATAGACTTTCTATTAAATTTTGCTTTTTTTTTTTAACTAAAGAATACCCATAGGGTATACCGCACGATGGCAGGAGCGGGTCCTCTCGGCCTTCCGGGGAACTTACGGGGTAGGACTAATTACCCCTCCGGGGAGGGTCTTCGGACCCCGCTCTTTGTTATTTGGGTGTCCGCGGGGTTCCCTCGCCCCTCCCTACGGGGCTATGGAAAACGTCCCCTGTGTTCCCGTCGGTCTCGAGCCCCATTCAGTTATTCACCCTTTCAAATTATATATATATATATATATATATATAAATATATATATATATATATATAATATATAATATATATTTAATATATATATATATAAAATATAATAATGATCCCAGCACACCCCCAAAAAAATAGCGCAATTTTTTTAATCTTTTTTCTTAAAAATTAATTTTTTTAAAACAAAAATCATAATAAAAGAAAAAACAATTTTCCAGACCCTAAATTTTCAAAGGATTCCAAAAATGTATTTACATTTCATGTAGCTTATTAGTAGTTATGCGAGACTGTTTTATTTTCTTTTTTTTTATATATATATAGTTTTCCTCGGTAAATTATCTCGCAGGGAATTAAGCATGTTTCCCTCTATATATCGGTAGCTGTAAGTAGTTTTTGGATATGGATTGTGGCTCTTCTAGAGTTGCTTTATATATATAATATATATATTATATATATATAATATATAATTATATATATATATAATATATAAACTAATATCACTAATACAATGTGTTGATTAGTGGTGATGATGGTGCAAAGATAAAATTTTCCATTGGGAAGTCGGGGAGTCGGCATTCAAAGTTTTTAAATATACGACTCTTTAGCGTCAGGAAGTATCGTAGAGTTGGCTTGTAATTTTTAATCTCGACCTCATGGGAGTCGGACAGTCAGGAGTTACGAATTTTATTCTAAATATATTTCGACCCATCACCTGATATATAATAATATATATAATATATAAATATTATTTATATACTTAATATATATATACTATAAATACCCTAATATAATATAACAACACCACTATATTATTATATATATATTATAATACAAATTATATATATTATAACTACACACTACATATCCCCTACCCTATTGACAAACAATGTAATGAAATCCGTGCATCTGAACCCTGCTCAGAACACAGATCAATATAACAAGACTAATACCATCCATCTATATTTATATTTAATTTTCAATTTATTTTTCATTACCCCAAATAACCAGAAAAATAGTAACCAAAAGAATTAGAAATAAAACTCAATTTTTATACACTACACGCCTATCCAGAATCATGTAATACAAAAACACCACAGAACCAGCCATACATGCAACAACATCGCACGTGCACTCGTAATATTGTCTGCAAAAACTTGTAGAACTTGATGAATTAAAGTACAGCCTCCTCTTGAACAAACCACCACCTCAATTATAGTATATCCCGGACATATGTGGGTAAAAATTACAAGTCTGCAAGTTTGTGCAATTGGTAGAAATTTTAAGTAATTGTTTTGAGAGGGTTTTTAAAAATGTATGATGAATATAACATTTTTAAGATATGAGTGTTAATGCATAAAGCCACAAAAAGAAACTAAATTTACAAGAGTCCCATTTAGAATTGTGTAGCCATAGTATACAAAATTTTGAGTCTTATGTTTCATTAAATATGATAAAGTGCGTACGAAATTTCTAGATTTCAAGCTTATTGCCCAAATTATAAATTTCTCATGTTACAGAAAAAAAAATTGCCAACTGTTTTATGAGACTTTGAAAGATTTAATTAATAGTTGTGGTGGTTTATAAATCATACAATGTTTATGGTTTTAAAATTTATGTAAGTTTCAATAGTTTCACTTTTCTGTATGTAGTGAAGATTAGATTTAACTGGTTTTTAATAATTCCTTTTTATGTATCAAAAATAACTGAGAACTGAAAATTTCCTAAGCTTTTCTTCAGTCATAACGTAGTTTTCAAGAAATCTCCAGGAGCTCCACCAGAGTTGGTGCTTCTCAATAAATCGGATGAAGTAAGTATAATTCTAATGCTCAATAATAAAAAAAAACGGTAACAGAGTGTATTGCACCTGATCTTTTATATCTTTAATTGTTTTTGTTACTAAACATATTAGTTTGTTAATTACATGATTCTTCTTAATAGATATTTCAGTTCTATACATTTGTTTAAAAGGTTTACTGTGAAAATGTGTGTGTGCTGGAGTGGTGAGAAATGATATGGGTAGAGAAGTAGTTGCGAATCTGGTGATTAATTTGTGGCGCAGAGCTATGGTGAATTTTGTTTGTGTGAGTACTATAATACTAACAGTTAAATTTAAGTTTGAGAAGGTTTAAGTTTATGTGATTATAGCATATGGTCCATCTGAGAGGGATGTGGAGGAGAGGGTTTTCTACAATGATCTGAATAATGTTTTGAATAATTGTGTTGGGATACTTAAATGAGTTGATTGGGGATCATACGAGGGATGGAATAACGGATGCCATTTGGGTTGCGGGAGAAAATGAGAATGGTAGGAAGTTGATTGATATCTGTGAGGAGAAAGATGTGTGTAATAATTTCTTCGAACACAAGACTATCCATAAG
>JABUQX010028498.1:0-18695 GCA_015478945.1 Trachelipus rathkii | reverse complement strand
CAACGCTGGACTTAGGAAATTTTTGCAATTTCGATCCCAAACCCGGCGAGCGGGCAAACCTTTACCGGTGGGGAGGCCATTATTGATCGCCTTGTCGAGCGCGCCGAAGAAATCCTTTCCCGGAATCAGGTTTTCACGGGATATCTCGCGCAGCCGAAAACTCCTCTCCTTCCCCTCCCTGCGAAACCCTTTCGCCTAAGACAGTGAGAGGGGCAGGGTCTCTGTCAAAGGCTTCCGGGTTCGAGGGATTCTTGACCTCTCGTCCCTCTCGTTAAAGCGGAATGCCTTGCCAGGAACAGGCATCCCGCCGGACTAGAGTCAAATAGAGGAGCTTTCGGGCAACATCGCTGCGAGATATTCCAAATGTTGGATTTCGAGCATGGAATTTTCACTTGCCCAAGTCACCTGAGGCTAATGCGTTTCTTCAGGGAATCACTGCGCGCTGGACTTAGCGAATTTGTTCAATTTCGAATCCCAAACCCGCACCCGGGGGGGCAAACCTCTTACCGTGGGCGGCATTTGATCGCCCTTGTCGAGCGCGCCCGAGAATACCTTCCCACATCCAGCTTTTCACGGGCAATCTCGCGCAGCGAAACTACCTCTCTTTCCTCCAGCCAGCGAAACCCTTTCGCCTCAGACAGTGAGAGGGGCAGGTTCTGTCAAAGGCGGCCGGGTTCGAGGGATTTCCCGCCTCTCGTACCTTACGCTCGCAAGGACTGACTGAGGGGGGGGAGCAGACACGCTTTCTCGCCGGGACTTTTAGAGTCGAAAGAGTAGGCCTTTCTTCGGGCACATTCGCGCGAGATATTCCAAGTGTCGGCGTAAGCGGTCGGGGTGCTCCGGGAAAGGAAGGATAAAAAGTTTTTTATTTTTTCTATAGTCCATTGCTTCTCAGGGATCATGTAACTCTAATCTGGTTTATGCAATCCACCTGGTCCAGGTCACTGTCACATCACCCTCAAGCAACTCACAGTTGCCTGCCTCTTGATTACCGAATCAAAAAATACATGTATAACCCCCCCGTGAGCCGGCCGCGCTTCGCGCGGCAGCCAGGAGGAGCTTTACTTCAGTTTGATTCGAAAAATCACTTCAGCCCGGCAGACCTTTGGACTTAGAAAAAAAAAAAAGACAAAAAATTTCTTCAAAACTCCACAGGCAGCAGCAGACACTAAGGTCTGCTTGCTGCCTGCTTCGTAGTGAAGCAATTTTGAGTCCTTCCTTTCCCCGGCTCTCGTGTAGACTCTGGATTCGGACAAAAAGTTTATCTTTACTCCACAGGCAGCAGACCTAAACTACAATTGGGGTCGGCTGCTACATGCTTCGTAGAGATGCTACTCAGAGTCCTTCCTCCAGGTCACTGGAAATCTCGCGCAGCGAAAACTCCTCTCCTTTCCTCCCAGCGAAACCCTTTTGCCTACGACAGTGAGAGAAGCAAGTCATGTCGAAGGTAGCCGGGCTCGAGGGATTCCAGACTCTCGTCCCCTTGAAGCGTTAAAGCGGAATATTCGCCTTACCAGGAACAGGCATCCCGCCGGGACTTCGAGTCGAAAGAGGAGCTTTCTCAGGCAACATCGCGCGAGATATTCCAGAGTTTGGATTCGAAATCGTATTTTCCGCTAAGTCACCCTGAGCTATGCGTTTCTCAGGGAATCAACTGCACGCTGGTCTTAGCGAAATTTTTCAATTTCGAATCCGAAACCCGGATCGGACAAAAAGTTTGTCTTTACTCCACAGGCAGCAGACCTAAACTACAATTGGGGTCGGCTGCTACCTGCTTCGTAGAGATGCTACTCAGAGTCCTTGAGGAAGGACTCTGAGTAGCATCTCTACGAAGCAGGTAGCAGCCGACCCCAATTGTAGTTTAGGTCTGCTGCCTGTGGAGTAAAGACAAACTTTTTGTCCGATCCGGGTTTCGGATTCGAAATTGAAAAATTTCGCTAAGACCAGCGTGCAGTTGATTCCCTGAGAAACGCATAGCTCAGGGTGACTTAGCGGAAAATACGATTTCGAATCCAAACTCTGGAATATCTCGCGCGATGTTGCCTGAGAAAGCTCCTCTTTCGACTCGAAGTCCCGGCGGGATGCCTGTTCCTGGTAAGGCGAATATTCCGCTTTAACGCTTCAAGGGGACGAGAGTCTGGAATCCCTCGAGCCCGGCTACCTTCGACATGACTTGCTTCTCTCACTGTCGTAGGCAAAAGGGTTTCGCTGGGAGGAAAGGAGAGGAGTTTTCGCTGCGCGAGATTTCCAGTGACCTGGAGGAAGGACTCTGAGTAGCATCTCTACGAAGCCGACCCAAATTGTAGTTTAGTTCTGATGGCCCTGTGAGTAAGATAAACTTTTTGTCGATCGAGTCTTACCGAGAGCCGGGGAAGGAAGGACTCAAAAATTGGCCTTCCTCGAGAGGGCAGCAAGCAGCCTTGTGTCTGCTTGCGCCTGTGGGAGTTTGAAGATTTTTTGTCTTTTTTTTTTTTTCTAAGTCCAAGGGTCTGCCGGGCTGGCAGTGATTTTTTCGAATCAAAACTCGACGCGGCGACTATACTCAGTCCCTGGCTGCGCGCGAAGCGGCGCCGGCTCAGGTGGGGTTATTACATTGTATTTTTTGATTCGGTTAAGAGGTAGGCACTGTGAGGTTGCTGAGGTGATGTGACGTGATGGACCAGGTGGATTGCCTAAACCCGGTCAGAGTTAATATTCCTGAGAGCTGGACTTAGAAAATTAAACTCATTTATCCTTCTTTCCGGAGCGAGCTGGACGGCCGACCACCGGTTACGACACTTGGAATTATCTCCGCGCGATGTTGCCGAGCAAAAGCTTACTCTTTCGGCTCTAGTCCGGCGGAAGGCTGTCTGTGCCCCCTCAGTCAGTCCTTGTCGCGCGTTAAGGGAGGAAGTCGGCGATATCCCTCGAACCGGCGCTTTGACAGAGACTGCCTCTCACGTGTCTGAGGCGAAAGGTGTTTTCGCTGGGAGTAATCGGAGAGGAGTTTTCGCTGCGCGGATTTCCCGTGAGCTGGTTTGGGGCAAGGGCATTCTCGGGACCGCGTCGACAGGGCGATTTCAATGGCCGCCCGGTAAGAGGTTTGCCCCCTAGGTCGGGTTTGGGATTGAGAAATTTCGCTAAGTCCAGCGCGCAGTTGCTTCCTGAGAAACGCAAGTCAGGTGACCTTGGCGGAATTCGTTATTCTCCTTAATCTCTACACGCTCGATTTCCGGCCGAGGACAGCTCCTCTTTTTGACTTCTAAGTCCGGCGGGTTGGCCTGTTCCTGGAAGGCATGCCGGCCTTTACGGAGGGCGAGAGTCAGCATCCCTCGACCCGGAGCCTTTGACAGAGACCTGGCCCTCTCACTTCTTAGGGCGAAAGGGTTTCGCAGGGGGGAAAGGAGAGGAGTTTTCGCTGCCCGAGATATCCCTTGAAAACCTGGATTCGGGAAGGCATTTCTCGGGCGCGCTCGACAAGGGCGATCATATGGCCGCCCCCGGTAAGAGGTTTGCCCCCTCGTCCGGGTTTGGGATCGAATTGAAAAATTTCGCTAATTCCAGCGTGCTGTTGATTCCTTGAGAAGCGCATTCAGGGTGAATTGGCGGAAAATTCTATTTCGAATCCGCACATTGGAATATCTCGCGCGGTGTTGTCCGAGAAAGCTCCTCTCGGCGGGGGGCGGGGGAAGGAGAGGAGTTTTTCGCTGCGCGAGATTCCCGTAAAAAGCTGGATTCGGGAAGGCATTCTCGGCCGCGCTCGACAAGGGCGATCATTGCCGCCCACGGTAAGAGGTTTGCCCCTCGGTCCGGGTTTGGGATTCGAAATTCAAAAAAATTTCGCTAGTCCAGCGTGCTGTGTGTTCCCTGTAAGAGAACGCATAGCTCAGGGTGACTTGGCGGAAACTTCTATTTCGAATCCCAACTTCGGATATCTCGCGCGATGCTTGCCCGGAGCTCCTCTTTTTTTGACTCTAAGTCCGGCGGATGCCTGTTTCCGGTGCAAGGCTTTCGCTTTAACGTAGGACGAGAGTCGAGAATCCTCGACGGAAGCCTTTGACGGACTGCCTCCACTGTCTTAGGCGAAAGGGTTTCGCTAGGAGGAAAGGAGAGGAGTTTTCGCTGCGCGAGATATCCCGTGAAAACTTGGATTCGGGAAGGCATTTCGCGCGCTCGACAAGGGCGATCATATGGCCGCCAGGGGTAAGAGCTATCCCTCCTCGGTCCAAAGTCGACTTTCAGGCCATCTCGCGCGGTTGTTGCCGAGACTCTCCTATTCGCCCCTGAGTCCGCGGCGGGAAGGAAAGGAGGTTTCGCTGCCCGAGATTTTTCGTGGAGAGCGGATTGGGAGGGCATTTCATGGCCGCGCTCGACAAGGGCGATCATAGGGCCGCCACGGTAAGAGATATTTCCCCTCGGTCTTGGTGTCGGATTCGGAATTGAATCGCTCAGAGTCCAGATCTTGTTGCTTCCTGGGAACGCCTAGCTCTGGGAACTTTTGCGAAATACGATTTTGATTCGACTTCGGAATATCTGCGCGCGCTGTTGGCGGCGACGATCTCGCTGTTCGCCGAGTCCGGCTGTACAGATCGACGTCGCTCAGATGCGCGATCGACCACGATTCGGTCCGGCATTGCTCGCGGCGGCGCTCGACCGGTGCGATCCGTGAGGCCTCCCACGGCAAGAGGTTTGCCCCCGCGGTCCGGGTTTGGGATTCGATTGAAAATTTCGCACAAGTCAGCGTTTGCTGTTGATTCGCTGAGAGTTGCAATGGTCCGGGTGACTATAGCGGCACTACCGATTTCGAATCGACTTTGGAACATCTCCCGCGAGTTGCCCGAGAAAGCTCCTCGTTTCGACCCTGAGTCCGGCGGGAAGGAGAGGAGGTTTCGCTGCGCGAGATTGTCCGTGAAAACCTGGATTCGGGGAAGGCATTTCTCGGCCGCGCTCGACAGGGCGATCATATGGCCGCCCCCGGTAAGAGATATCCCTCTCGGTCCAAAATTCGACTTTGGAAAATCTCGCGCGTTGTTGCTCGAGAAAGCTCCTCTTTCGACCCAGTCCCGGCGGGAAGGAAAGGGGGTTTCGCTGCGCGAGATTTTCCGTTGAAAAGCTGGGATTCGGGATAGGTATTTCTCGGCGCCGCGCTCGAACAGGGCGTATTGGCCGCCAGGGAAGAGTTCCCCTCAGTCCAAAATCCGGACTTTGGAATTCTCGCGGGCGTTGTTGCCTGAGAAAAATCCTCTTCCGACCCTGAGTCGCGGCGGGAAGGAAAGAGGTTTCGCTGCGCGAGAATTTCCGTGAAGAGCCGGATTTGGGAGGGCATTTTCTGGGCCGCGCTCGACAAGGGCGATCATAGAGCGGCCCACGGCAAGAGGCCCCCCGGTCCGGGTGTTGGATTCGAAATTGAAAAATTCGCTAAGTCCAGCGTGTGTTGATTCCCTTGAGACGCATAGCCTCAGGGTGACTAGGGAATACGATTTCGATCGACTGGAAATAATCTCAAGGCGCTGTTGCAAGAGAAATCTCCTCTTTCGACCCTGGTCCCGGCGGGAAGGAAGGAGGTTTCGCTGCGCGAGATTTCCGTGAAAAACTGGGATTCGGGAAATTTCTCGGCCGCGCTGACAAGGGCGATCATATGGCGCCCAGGGTAAGAGATATTCCCCCTGTCCAAAATCCGACTCTGGAAAAAATCTCGCGCGTTGTTGCTTGAGAAATCTCCTCTTCGCCCTGAGTCCCGGCGGGAAGGAAAGTAGGTTTCGCTCGAGATTTTCCGCGAAGAGCCGGATTGGGGAGGGTACATTTCTCGGCCGCGCTCGACAATGGGCGATCATAGAGTCGCCACGGAAGAAGTTTGCCCCAGCGGTACGGGTTTGGATTCGAAATTGAAAAAAATTCGTAAGTCAGCGTGCCTGTTCCCTGAGAAACGCATAGGTCAGGGTGACTTAGCGGAAAATACGATTTCGAATACCGAATTTGGGCAAAATTTCCCGCAATGTTGGAATGAGAATCTCGCTCTTTCGACACCTGAGTCCGCGGGAAGGAAGGAAGTTTTTCGTTGCGGCGAGAGTTTTCCGTGAAACGGGATTGGGAAGGCATTTCTCGCGCGCTCGACAAGGCGATCATATAGGCCGCCCACGGTAAGAGATATTCTACTCTGGTCCAAAATTCGACTTTGGAAAATTCTCGCGCTTGTTGCTCGAGAAAGCTCCTCTTTCGACGCTGAGTCCCGGCGGGAAGGAAAGGAGGTTTCGCTGCGCGAGATTTCCGTGAAAACGTGTAGGAGAAGGGTATGTTCTTGGCACGTCGCTCGACGAGGGGTCGACTCATATGCGTCCGCCACGGTAAGAAATATCCCCCCTCAGTCAAAATCCGACTTTGGAAATCTCCCCCCGAGAAAGCTCCTCGTTTGACGCTCTAAGCGGGGGGGCCTGGAAGAGGCGGAGTTCGCGCGCGGAGCGTGAAAGATCTGGATTTGGGGGAAGAGATTTTCTCTCGGGCCGGCAAGGGCGATCATATGGACGCCCACGAGGTAAGAGAATTCCCCCTAGTCGCCAAGTGCGACTATGTATGCGCGTTGTTGGCCTGAGAAGTTCTCTTTTCGACCTGATCCGAGTAGGAAGGAAGGTTTCGCTGCGGGCGAGATGTTTCGTGAAAAGGGAGGGGTATTGATCTGGCCAGGCGGTCGGACATAGGGGCGAATCATATGGCGCCACGGTATAGAATGCGAACTTTTGGGATCGCGCGTTGTTGCCGATGAAAGATCACTCT
Source organism: Trachelipus rathkii (assembly GCA_015478945.1). Lineage (NCBI taxonomy): Eukaryota > Metazoa > Arthropoda > Malacostraca > Isopoda > Trachelipodidae > Trachelipus > Trachelipus rathkii. The sequence continues at coordinate 11,945 of JABUQX010028498.1, read as the reverse complement.
TTGGACTACTAAGTCGCGGCGGGGGGCCTGGGTAAGGAGAGGAGTTTTATGCTGGTGGCGCGGATTTTCCCGTGAAAAGCTTGGATTTGGGAGGTATTTCTCGCCGCGCTCGACAAGGGCGATCAATAAGGCCACAGGTAAGAAACAATCCCCCGCTCAGATCGCAAAATGCCCGGACTTTGAAAAAGTTCTCGCGCGTTGTTGCCTGAGAAATATCTCGTTCGACCTGAGTACCGGCGGAAGGAAGGAAGTTTCCGCTGAGCGCGAGATTTCCTGTGAAACTGAGATTGGAGGGTATTTCTCGCCGGCTCGACCAGGGCGATCAGAGGCGCCCAGAGTCAGAATTTTTCCCTCCGAGTTGAGTCTGGACTTTGAAAATTTTGGTCGTCGGTCCGAAAAATGGCTGGCGATTAGGAAAGCGACTCTGAACGAGAGTGTCCGCCGGACTCGTCTGGGTGTGAAACGAGCTCTCCCCGAAGCCTGGTTTGGTCGAAATTTTGGTCTGGGGACTTTGATAAATTTTTGGATTTTTCGATAAGCCTCTGCACCAGAGAATTCGGAAAATTTTTTATAGGGAATTTAAAAAAGGTCTCGCAACGACCGTACCCCACGTACGCGTCTGGGTCTGAAACGCGCTCTCGAGTCTGGGGTTTGGGTCGTAAATTTTGTGGAACTTAGATTTCTCGAGTCTGCCGAAGTGGGGAATTAGAAAAATTTTTGGTCGAAAAATGGCTGGGGATTATGCAAGTGTTCGGAAGCGAGACTGTCACGTACTGTCGGTCTGGAAACGTGCTCGTACCGAAGCTCTGGTTTGGTCGGAATTTTGGTCGGGGGACTTAGAATTCTTTTCGATTTTTCAATAAGCAACTGCACCACAGAATATCGGAAAATTTTATATAGGGAAATTTAAAAATGTCTCGGCAACGAGCTTACCCACGTACTCGTCTGGGAAACGTGCTCTCTCGAAGTCTGGTTTGTCGAAATTTTGGCGGGGGACTTAGATATTTTTTTCGATTTTCTGTTAAGCGCTGCACCAAAAAAAAGTTGGTTTTTTCGAGAAAAAATCTCCAGGAGAGAATAACAGTAGGACTCCGTCGGTCTGAAACTGTCGTCTCCGGTTTGAAAGATGCAAAAATTCAAGTTAAGCACTGCAACCAACCAAGAATTTTTTGACTAAATTTTGCTGGCGGGTGGGGTGGTATACGGGGCGAGGAAGCATTATGTATAGAGAGGGGTAGCTAGGCCGCGGAAAAATTTTTTCTATAAAATGTAATTTATTTAAAGCGATTTTTAAACTTTCTATAAAAAAATGAACAAATTCGAAAAAAAAATGTACGACGTTTGCAATTATATGAAGAATTTCGCCCCAACTTGATATAGGGGGTGCCGAGTGAAAAAAGAGACATACCTGGTTCGGCGAACAGGGGAGGCGTGTGATGACTTTCTCTTCGCCTCTCCGGTAGCTAGGGAGAGTAGGAAGAGGTATCTGAGGCTGCCTGGCAGTAGTAATAACTGCCGACAGCCACCACTCTCGGAGAAGTCCGAGTATCCAGCACCAATGTAAATGTCACGCGTCTGCTCTGTATTCAGGAGTGGTATAAAGGGCCTAGACCGTGGGGACTAAGTTGGATACGGTAGGATCTCCCCACCAGCTGAGAGCTAGCTAACAAGCTCTCAGTCAGGCAGGCAGACACACCCATCATCGCCCCTGCTCTCAACTCTCCGAGACATAGAGGCATTCCGAGAAGGTGGAACAGGAATATGATGGTGAGGCAGCCGGGAGATGATTTTCTCCCGGGTGTCACCACTCGGGAGGTTCGAGCATGCCCGTGTTAATGGTCGTGCACGTCTCTCTTCTGCGTTCAGGAGTGGTCGCAGGGCCTAAGAGCGTGGGGACTGGATGGGGGGATGGGAGGAATCCTCCCGCGTCTGCCTGTGCAGGAGGGCAATGAGTCGATGAGAGCCCGGTGGGGCGGACGAGTAGTGGTCTTGTGGAGCTTGTTGTGAATCCTTCAGGGACTTAACCAGGCAGTCAGAGGCATTATTATTCCGGTGGCAGTCTCAACGGTGATATTGCTTCTCGACGAGTGGGAATCCGGAGAGTACAGGAGAACTGCAGAACGAGGGGTCTTCGTGACAAAAGGTGAAAACTCAAGAATAGGGTGTTCAAGTCGCCGGAGGGGTGAGCGGGTGAATCGAAACTTTTTCGTTGATTTTGGATCGAAAAGGCGGATTTTCAGCTTTTCAGGAATAAAGTAGAGCTTTTTGCTCGACTGCGAAGGTCTTGACGATCTTTTTTAGGCGGGTGAGGGTTATCTCGGAGTGGACAGCTCCTGGGCGCCTTTGTCAGCGGTAGTAGGAGAGGCACAGTCGAGAGAAAACCTTTACCCGATTAAGATTGAGCATCCTCGAGAAGTAGGAGGACTTCCTCATGGGAGGAAGTGCCAATGACGCTCTCTCAGAGACCCAATCATTCGACCAGTCGTTCTCACTCTCCCGATGTAGTAGCACGAGGAGGGGGTGTGAACAGGGAAGACGATGTTGAGGAACGGGAGATGAAGTTTCTCGCGGTGTCACCACCGAGGTTCGCGAGCATTCGTGGTTAATGTCAATGTAACGTCCTCTCTCATGCGGTCAGGAAGTGGTAGCAGTGCTGGCGTGGGGACTGAGGCGGATGGGAGGACCTCCACCGGGTCTGCCTGTGTCAGGAGGGCAAAGCTTGATGAGAACGCCCGGCTGGGCGGGACGAGTAGTGATCTTGTGAGATGTTTGTGACATCCTTCAGGGACTAACGCGGCAGTTGCAGCGGCTATTTTATGTCGCTGGCCTCTCGACGTGATAATTGCTCTCTCGACGAGTGGGAAGGCGGAGGTACGGAGAGACTGCAGGAAAGAGGCGGTCTTCTGACCAAAGGTGAAGAACTCAAAATCGAGGTGTCAAGTCCGGGAGAGGGTGCAGCCCGGTGATCGAACTTTTCCGTGATTTTGGTCGAAAAAGCCGAATTTTTCCGCCTTTTTACGGAAAGTAGAGCCTTTGCTCGACTTGCCAAGGTCTTGGACGATCTTTTAGCGGGTGAGGGGTTATCTTCGGAGTGGGCGCAGTCTGGGCGCCTTGTAGCGGCTATCGAGGAGAGCAGTCGAGACACACCTATTACACCGATTGAAGATTGGCCATCCCTCATCGAGAATTAGATGGACTCTCCCTGGAGGAAGGTGCATATTCGCTTCTCATCGGCAGACACCAATAATCGGAACCCGTCGTTCCTCTCTCCCCGATAGAAGTAGCACGAGGAGGGGTGGACGGAAATCGATGTTGAGGCAACGCGGGAGATTGAGTTTCTCGCGGGTGTCAACTCGGAGGTTCGAGGCATGCCCGCTGTTAACTGTAATGTACGTTCTCCTCGGTCAGGAGTGGTACGCGGGCCTAGAGCGTGGGGACTGAGGCGGGATGGGAGGACCTCACCGCGTCTGCCTGTGTCAGGAGGGCACAGCTCGATGAGAACGCCCGGCTGTGGCGGGACGAGTAGTGTCTTGTGAGATGTTGGTGACATACCTTCAGGATAACCAGGCAGTTCATCAGGCATTATTATGTCCGTGGCCTCTCAGGGTGATATTAGCTCTCTCTACGAGTGGAAACGGAGGTACCGGAGAGACCTGCAGAACGAGGGCGGTCTTCGTGACAAGTGAAAAACTCAAAATCGAGGTGTAAAGTCCCGGAGAGGGTGCAGCCGGGTGATGGAACTTTTCCGTGATTTTGGTCGAAAAAAGCGGAAATTTCCGCCTTTTCACGGAAAAGTAGACCTTTTGCTCGACCTGCCAAGATCTTGGACGATCTTTTACGCGGGTGAGGGGTTATCTCGGGTTGGCAGGCTCCTGGCCGCCTTTGTAGCGCTAACGAGGAAGAGCCAACAGCTCCGAGACAAACTTTCCGACTTGCACAGATTGCCATCCTCTGCGGAAGTAGAAGGACTTCCTCCCTGGGAGGAAGGTGCAATATCGAACGCTTCTCTCGGCAGACACATCATTCGGAACCCGTCGTTCCTCGCTCTCCCCGATAGTAGTAGCACGAGGAGGGGTGGAGCAGGGAAGCGATGGTTGAGAGCAATCCGGAGATGAGTTTCTCCGCGGTGTCACCACCGGAGGTTCGAGCATCCGTGTTTAGATGTCACTGTCATACGTCTCTTCTGCGTTCAGGAGTGGTTACGCAGGGCCTAGAGCGTGGTGGATGAGGCGGGGATGGAGGACCTCCAGCGTTGCCTGTGTCAGCTGGGCAAAGCTCGGTGAGACCGCCAGGCAGGGGCGGGACACGAGTGTCTTCTCACAGTTGACGCAGCTCTCCTACGTAAAGTAGGAGAGGCGAGAAGGCATTAAGATGGTTTAGTCCTTTGCCCTCTCACTGGATAAAGCTCTACTCGACTAGAGTCCTAAGCCGAAGGTACGGAGAGACTGCCAGAACGAAGGTGGGGTCTTACGGGACCAAAGTGAAAACTCAAATCGGAGGGTCGAGTCCGGAGAGGGTGAGCCGTGGCGGTCGAGCTTTCCTTGCTTCGAGATCGAAAAAAGGCGGATTTTCCGCCTTTTTACGGGAAAGAGCCTCTTCTCGACCCGTTGAGCTCTTTGACGATCTTTCTGGCGGGGTGGAGGTTATCTCGGGAAGGCGGCGCCTGGGCTCTAGAAACATCTACGAGGCGAGCCGAGTCCGAGACAAACCTTTACCTCGACTTGAAGATTGGCCATCCTCGTGAGAAGAAGAAGAGGTCTTTCACTGGTAAGGAAGGTGCCAATGACGCTTCGTAATCGCAGGCAGACGCCACATCATCGCTACTGCTGTCCCACTTCCGAGAGATTAGATGCATGCGAGAGGTGGAACGAGGGAGAATGATTGATGAGGCATTCGGGAGATGAGTTTCTCCGGGTGTCACTACCCGAGTTCGAACGATCCAGTGTTAATGTACAATGTCACGATCTCTCTCATGGCGTAAGAGGAGTGGTACGCAGGGCTAGAGCGTGGGGATGAGGGGGATGGAGGACCGTCCACGCGTTGCTGTGTCAGCAGGAAAGCTCGATGGACGCTGGCTGCTGGGGCGGGACACGAGTGTCTTTTCACAGTTGTCGCAGCTTCTACGTAAAGTAGGAGAGCGAGAAGGCCTTATGTCCTCCCTTGCCCTCTCACTGGGATAAAAGCTCTCTCGACAGAGTCTATAGCGAGTGGAGAGACTGCCAGAACGAGGTGGCGGTCCTCCGGGACCAAAAGTGAAAAATTCAAATCGAGGGGGTTTCGAGTCCCGAGAGGGTGCAGCCGGGGCGGTCGAAGCTTCCCTGCTTCGAGGTCGAACAAAAAAGTGAGGATGTTTCCGCTTTTTACGGATAAAGATAAGCTCTTTATTCGACCCGCGTTGAGCTTTGGACATCTTTCTGGCGGGTGGAAGGTTATCGTCGGGAAGGCGGCGCCTGGGCCTTACGAAACCTCTACGAGGACGACCGAGTCCGCGAGACAAACCTTTCCAGACTGAAGATTGGGCATCCCGCGAGAAGGAGATAGAGTTCTTTCCTGGTAGGAAGTGCAATTGAAACGCTTCGATGCGCAGCAGAGCCCCATATCGCTCCTGCTTCCACTCTCAGCGAGATAGATGCATGCGGGAGGTGGAACGGGGAAGATGATGGTGAGGGCACCGGGAGATGAGTTTTCTTCCGGTGTCCCACTCGGAGGTTCCGAGTCATCCGTCGTTAATAGTAATTGTCGTTCTCTCTGGCGTTCAGGAGTGGTATCGCAGGGCTAGAGCGTGGGACTGGGGCGGGATAGGGAGGATCCTTCACCGCGTTGCTGTGTACAGCAGGGCAAGAGCTCAGATGAGGACCTGCTGGCTGCTTGGGGCGGGACACGAGGTCTTTCTCAGCACAGTTGTCGGAGCTCTCCTACGTAAAGTAGGAGAGGCGAGAAGGCAATTATTATGTATCCCTGTTTGCCCTCTCACTGGATTAAAGGCTCTGCTCGACTAAGTTATTAAGCGGAGGTACGGAGAGACTGCAGAACGAGGTGGCGGTCTTCCGGGACAAAAAGTGAAAAACTCAATCGAGGGGTCGAGTCCGGAGAGGTGCAGCCGTGGCGCTCGAGCTTTCCTGCTTCGAGGTCGAAAAAAAGCGGATTTGGCTTTTTACGGAAAAGTAGAGCCTTTTCTCGCCCCGTTGAGCTTGACGATCTTTCTGGCGGGGTGGAGGTATCTCGGGAAGGCGGCGCCTGGCCGTCTAGAAACAATTCTACGAGAAGCGAGTCGAGAAACCTTACGCGCGACTTGAAGATTGGCCATCCTCGCGAGAAGAAGAAGAGGTTCCCTGGTAGGGAAGGTGCAATGGACAGCTCGTACCGGCAGGCAGAAGCCCATCATACGCTCCTGCTTCACTCTCCGCGAGATAGATGCAATGCGGAGAGGTGGAACGGGAAGATGATGGTGAGGCATCCGGGAGATCGAGTTTCTCCCGGGTGTCACACTCGGAGGTTTCCGGGCATCCCGTGTTAATGTCAATGGCACTCTCTCTCTGCGTTAGGAGTGTACGCAGGGCCTAGGGCGTGGGGACTGAGGCGGGATGGAGGAACTTCACCGGTCTGCCTGTGTCAGCAGGGAAAAGCTCGATGAGACCGCCTTGCTGCTGGGGCGGGACACGAGTGTCTTCTCACAGTGCAGCTCTCCTACGTAAAGTAAGAGAGCGAGAAGGCATTATTATGTCTTCCCTTTGCCCTCTCGGGATAAAGCTCTCTTGACTAGAGTATTAAGCCGGAGGTCGGCGAGACTGCCAAACGAGGTGGCGGTCTTCGGACAAAAGGTGAAAAACTCACTCGGGGTCGAGTCCGCGGAGAGGGTGAGCCGTGGCGCTCAGCTTTCCCTGCTTCGAGGTCGAAAAAAGGCGGATTTTCCGCCTTTTTATGGAAAAGTAGAGCCTTTTCTCGCACCCGTTGAGTCTGGACGATCTTCCTGGCGGTGGCGGGGGCTGAGTTAATATCGGAGGGGCGGCGCCTGGGCCGTCTAGAAACATCTACGAGGCGAGCCGAGTCCGAGACAAACCTTTACCCCGACTTGAAGATTGGCCATCCTCGCGAGAAGAAGAAGAGGTCTTTCCTGGTAAGGAAGGTGCCAATGACGTTTCGAACTCGCAGGCAGGACCAACCCAGTCATGACGCTCCTGCCTCCACTCTCGCGAGGATGAGATGCATGCGGAGAGGTGGAACGGGGAAGATGAATGGTGAGTGCATCCGGGAGAGATTTCTCGGTGTCAACCACTCGGAGGTTCTCGAGCATCCCCGTGTTTGTCAATGTAGTTCTCTCTGCGATCAGTGAGTGTACGCAGCGGTTAGAGCGTGGGGACTGAGGCGGGATGGGGAGGACCTCCACCGCGTCTGCATGTGTCAGCTGGGCACGATGCGACCGCCAGGCTGCTGGGGGAGGGACACGAGTGTCTTCTCACAGTTGGCGCAGCTCTCCTACGTAAAGTAAGGAGAGCGAGAAGGCATTATATCTACCTTTGCCTCTCATCTGGGATAAAGCCTTCGACAGAGTTAACGGGAGGTAACGGAGAGACTGCCAGAAGAGGTGGCGTCTTTCGGGACCTAAAGTGAAAGCCAAAAATCGAAGGGTCCGAGTACGGAGAGGGTGCAGGCCGGTGGTCGCTCTTGAATGCTTTTCTCCTTGCTTTCTGAGGTCGAAAAGGGCTGGGATTTTCTCGCCTTTTTATTTAGGAAATATATAGGCTTTTCTCGAGTTGTTGAGTCAGTGGTTTGTTGTCTAGTCGGGGGGGATAGGTTTATTCTTCAGTAGGGCGATTGCCGGCCGCCTAGAATCATTTCGAGTATCATTGGCATTTTGAGGAATAACCTTCCCTTCGATCTTGGAATTGGCTCCGTCGAATGACGGATAGACCGTTCCGTTTACCCGGGCGAATGATGTTCTATAGAGTATCTGGTGTGTTCTGTTCGTGGAAAGGATGGCTGCGGCCCTGCTTCTCCTCTTCTCTGGTGATGTAGCGAGTGGTAGTAGGGGTTTATATCGAGCAGTTTTATTTAGTGGAAAGGGTGTCAGTTTCAGCAGCGCTCTTGCAGCAGTTCGATAACGAAGACATTAAAAAGCGTCTTCACTCATTCTCTACCGACTGGCAATCTCTGCTTCGATGTTTGGATATTGGAACTGGGGTCGCTTTCTGCTCTTGAAAGCTTTGCTGTTTCTCCCCTTCTTTAGTTTGCTTGCAAGTTAGGGTATTCAAGTCCAGTCAAGAACGGGGAGAGAGCGAGGTTGGGTCCTTCTTCTTCTCCAGCGCGTGGTGTGCCGGGATTTGGCTTTCTTAGCTTGTGGTGGCGGTGTGTTGTTGTCTCGGACCCTTTCCTGGATGATAGACTCATCGAACGGTGGCTGCTGAGGAAGTGTGATATGTCTGCTTATCTCCTCTATGGGATGTTTTCGTGATCCTTAGTCGAAACTTGTTAATTCGTAGTATGAATATTATATTCACTGGAGAGGTGTCGAAGTCAGCAGTCGTCCGTTCCGGGTTAGAGGCAAAAAGGCGGATTTTTCGCTTGTTATACCGGAAAAATATGAGCTTTTTCGTATGTTGAGTCTGTTGGGTTCGTTTTCTGGTCGGGTAAGGTTATCTCATTAGGGCGTATTGCTCGGCCGCCTAGAAACATTTTGCGAGTAACGCATGCAGATTTGAGGAAAAACTTTTCCCTGACTGATTAAATTGGCTTCCTTGACTCGCGTAAGAGGAAGTAGACGTTCGTCCGGCAATGATGTCAATGGAACCTCGTGGTCGGTGATAAGGATGGCGGCGGCCCTAGCTCCTGTCTTCCTTTTTCTGGGTAGTAGGAGATGGTATAAGGGGGTATATCTTTCGAGGGCAGTTTATATCGTGGAAGTGTGTAGTATGCCGCGCTCTTCAGGAGTTCGAACCGGGAGACAAAAATAGGGTCTTTCACTCCTCTAGCGATGGGCAATAACTTCTGCTGCGTGTTTTGGATATGGATACTGGGGGTCCGCTTTGGCTGAAAAAGCTCTGCTTGTTCTCTCTTTCTTTAGTTCTGCAAGAGAGGTACTTCAAGTCCAGTCAAGAAACGGGGGGAGGATGCGTGGTTGGGTTCCCTTACTCTCTCCCGAGGGCGAAGTGAGAAATGTGTGGCTTTGTGAAGTAGGGGCATTCTCTTGTCACGGTGAAAGCACTGCGTACATCGGTCACCCCTCCTGGCATGTAGAGCTCACATAGATTCACGTAAATACTTATAGAGTTTTAACGTAACGGGTGGATCGGATAAGGAATGTGCCTCATGCTTACCCCTCTATCGCAGTTTCACGTGACCTTATGGTAAAAACTGGAAATCGAGAGAAATTCAGGGAGAGGTGATCGAAGCTAGTCAAGATCGTCGTTTCCGCGTGTAGTAAGGGCAAAAAAGGCGGATTTTTCCGCTTTTACAGGTAAAAATAGAAGCTTTGTTCTCGAATTGTTGTAGATCTGCGTGGTTTGTTTCGTGGTCGGGGGAAGGTTTCTCATTTAGGGCGGATTGTTGCTCCGGCCGCCTAGATAACATTTTATCGAGTGTTAAGATGCATTTGTAGATAAACTCTTTTCCGCCGAACTTTGATAATTGGCCTCCAGCGTCAAGAGGATGACGTTCGTTCCGTGCGATTATGATGTTAGTGAACTCGTGGCGCGTTGGAAGGATTGGTCTTATTTTTTTTTGTTTTTTTTGTTTTTTTTTTTTTTTCCTGACTGCCTCTCTGGGTCGTAGAGAGTGAAAGGTGGTGGTAGTAGGCGTGATTTACTCTGAGGCAGTTTATTCTATCGCGGAGGGTTGGTCAGCAGCTTCTTTATGCTTAGTTCGGAACGGAGAATAAGCGTCTTGCTTTATCTTCCCTTCTATAGAACTGGCAATAACTCTTGCTCGTGGTTTGGTATATGGAAACTGGGGGTCGCTTCTGCTGAAGAAATGTCTTTTATGCTCTTCTTTTAGTTGCTGCCAAAGGGGTACTAATTCCATTAGATACACGCATGAGAGCTGTGCATCACAGAATACGTAGATCCTAGTATATGCGATAAATCGCTTTAAGCGCAGCGGAGTAATGTAGTCTTTCACTCCTCTATCACGAACTCGCAGTTAAAGATGTGCATGCTGTGGTTTTGGAATGGAGCTGGTCTGCTGTTTTGGACTGTTTGCGAAAACTGCTATCTGAGTATCTTCCTTACCGACTTCCTGTGATGATGCCTTTCGAAATATTAAATATGTAAGGGTTGAGATGACTATGCCTGCAACCTTCGGTGCTACATGTCCCAGCTCACTTGTTAGTATGTTAGTAGCAGAGATCTCTTCCCGTTAAGTTAAAATGTCGGTTGTGCGACTGCTTTCGGTCGTAGCTGCTAACTATTGCTATTGAGAAGTAGGAGGGCATGTAGGCTTAGTACGAGTGGCGAGTGGAGATTACGCAAGATAACGTCGATGCTTACAGTGGGGCTGAATCTAAAAGGGAGGATTATTTCGTTGAGAGAGGAGGACTGAGATCTTAGCTACGATTCTGGTGCACATCCGGTCAGACAGACGTAATCGATCTCCTGCCGCGAACGCATTATAACCGAGCGGTGATTAGCAATAATTGATAGTTAAATATGATTACATCGGGGCCAGTTTCTACAAGCCCTGTACTGGCAGCTTAGTTGGAGTATTGGAGATGGGTGAGGAGGCCTTGAAATGATTCCGCGTTGGCAGGATGGGTTATCCCGGTTAGACGACGCGAGTGTAAATGGTAGAAAGATCTATCTACCAGCAAGCCGATGGTTTGGTCGTTGGGGTCGGCGGATTTGTTAGTCGGCTGAATTGAAGGTGATTGGCCTCTCGCGTAGTATCACCATCTTCATCGCCATTCTCGTCGGTAAACAGCGATTTCATTTCCTGATACAGCAACGCAGCTCAGGATGGGGGAAAGATCTTGCTTGTGGCGACGGGGTACATCTATTAAGGCGACATGTGGCGAGTGCGTCCGCGGGTATGAAGTGTCCGGGATCGTTCAAAGGCTGAAACCTTAATAAGACGATACTAAGTGTTCCATGACAGCCGTGCTGGCACCGAGTCACCCCGGGGGACCGCCCTCTCAAGATTGAATACCTTTAATCCGCCCTGAAAAATTATAAGCACGCGAGAAATTGGTCCAAGCAAGCGGGCACGTCAACATCGGCGGTGTCTTTGATACAACGGTGAACTGTCTCTTGTTGCCGATCATTGTGTCCGAGCGCGCAGTGGTTAATACGGACACGGAGGAGAGATAGGACTGGCTTTGGCCTGGGTTGTTGGCTTCCCCCAGGCAAAGGTATACTAAATCTCCTTCGCGTTCGTAAACGCAATTGGGCTCTCTCTTCTCCCCCGCCGGCTAAGTGTGGTTGTCGAGGCTTGAAAGCGGGGGGTACATAGAGTTCCAGGATATGTACGAATACTTGCCGCGGTGAACGAGAGAGAATATGCGGAGGAGGGGATGGGTATGATGTTAACGATTTCCGCAAGGAAAAAGCAGCGGTCTTTCACTCCCTCTCCCGAACTTGCAATAACTTTGCTCGTTTGGATATGGCGGAGGGTTGATTTTTCTTCTGCTGAAAGTGGTTTTTGCCGCTGTACATCGTGTATCGTGTATACTATCATTCGCATGAAAAAAAGTCTAGAATTGTAAGGCTCGTTCGGTGGCATGGCACGCCAGTGCAGGCAGGCAGTGGAAGTTGTTTGAGTGGCGGCGGCGAGCAGGCGCAGCAGGGGGGGCTGGCTGGCTAGGCTTGGCTCCCTCGTTCTCTCTTTCTTTCTGTTTGTTTCTGTTTCTGTCTGTCGGCTCTTCCGATCAGTAACGTTTGGCGAGCTTGTTCTCAGGAGCGGCAGGTCAGGCAGATTGGAACAGTTGGAGTGGCCGCGGCGACAGCAGCAGCGCAGTG
>JABUQX010028497.1:27500-32656 GCA_015478945.1 Trachelipus rathkii | reverse complement strand
TACGAAATTATAAACATATATTTTATATGACATTACACGTAGAAATCCTAGATTAAGACGATATTGGATGACATTAACATAAGGAAAAGCAAATGCTTTTAATACAAACAATCAATTGAATTGATTTAGCAGCAAGATCCACAATATATAAAACTTAACATATCAATCACATACTTAAAATAAACATATACGAAAACTCAAGACTATTAACAAATGTTATCTAAACAAAACCTCATATTAACACATATAATACTATAAAAATAAACCCACACTTAACACAATTAAAAAATAACAATATGCTAACGACACTACTACCCTTTGAAACATACTCTAAACATAGAGGAATATATATATGAGGTAGATAGGATAAACATATATAACTACACTACACTATTATTTATTATGTATTATTAATGTATAACACCTAAATAAAGTTATATATTTTAAGGGTCTAGAATGGATAATAGTTTTTCGTTTTAGGGATGAAATTGATATATAAATAGTTATACTAACACGAGTTATAGGTCAAAGCCTATAAATAATTTGTCTGATAGGCTAAGATGTAATTAATGTAGTTTTATTTCTAAGTTTGAATTCTAGGAGTACATTTCATTTAAAAACTCTCAAACATCAAAACTCTATTAATACTATATATTATTATATATATATTATGAATATTTATATATATTAATTAATATAAATATATTACACATTATATCATATATATTCTATATATATATAAATATTTTTAAAGTATATTTCTATTATACTATTATATAATAACATATATTGTCTTATAAATTTATGTTCATAAAATTCAATTAATATATTAATTTTAGTATAAAGTGAATAAAAGTGTGTATTTACTTAAAATTGTTGTTTTTAAGTGCTCATTATATAAATATTTTTATGTCAAACTAAATTATTAAAAAACATTAATTTAATAATACATTGTTAATTTAGAACTCATAATCAGCAAGTACACTACAAATATATTATGATCCTTTTAATAAGAGTAAAATAAAATATAACGTACAAAAATAAAAAAAAAAAAAACATGGATTTTATTGTATTTACATTGTTTTATTTTTTTTATTTTTTTTTTTTTTTTTTTTTTTTTAAACCATTTTTAAAAAAGTTTTCTTTCTATAGAAGACTAAGGTACATTTAAAGATCTGAATTAACTAAAAAAAAATTGACATTTTGTTTTGAAGATTGCCCATATTACTATTACCACTATATTTAATAATAATAATATATATTATATATATTTTTATATATAGATAACAAATAAAATAATCTATAAACCTCAAATTTTCTTAGTGAAAAATTATGATAATTTTGTCCATTTTCGTTTCACTATATTAATATATCGAGAAGTATAATATTATTTTCAGGTTTTATTCGAATAATTACCTATATTGGGTGACTACCCGATCTAGAAGCGTTAAAATGAACTGGTAGTTATATAATCTGAACCTTATGGGAAAGATATTGATGTAGGATGTAGTACACACTTCCTAGTTATTATTCTTTAATACTAGATATATTTAGGATTAATATCACATTTTCCATAAATCTTTTTTTTCTTTTAGTAATAGCCTCCAATACTTCACTTCACATATAATTATTCAATTACTAATACAAACTTTATTCCGTGTAAATACTATTATATGTTTATTTTCCTCCTTTTATCACTCAAAATATACGTAATAGTTATATGAACGTATCTTCGTTAATTAACCTATTAGAGACGACGGATCCTCGGATCAAGGTAGATTTAATATATATCTAGAGAGCTCCTAGGGTTTCCTCTACGGCGGTTCACTTATACTCTATTACGTATGCGTCTAATACTATAATTTTAATAATGAACAGCTACTTTACTCATAATCATAGAAATATCCATAAAAACCGTGAACCTCGACGAAATTCAAATACGGCAATATTTTCAGAGTAATAATTAATCTTAATCGTTAGTCAGTCATATTATATAACAATATATATATTATATTATATAGGCGTATTTATACTCTACTGTACCTACCTTTCAGATATATTAACGTAATAAGTTCGACTAAAGATATCTATAATATATATATTATATAAAGTTTAATAATTTATTAATAAAATAAAATATTATCAATTTATTTTCAGAGGTACGACTTTTATTGGTAGAGTACGAATTTTGATATTTAGAATAAAAATATATTATTGTAAGTTTATTATAAACTGGTTTCCGTATATATAATTGAAATAACGTCACTATTTATGAGAGCACATCATCATTCAACAATATTAAACTTATAACTGACTTTAAGGCGTAACAAAATGGGATCTAAATAGTCGCGAATTACGCCATTTTACATACTCTTATGCAGGCATTCTTACGAAACGCCATACCTATAATATTAATTCTATACTAAAATATTATATTAGACGAGGACGTTTTACGTAAGGTAAATGGGCTGATCATCAGTGCAATACTATTATTTATTATATATAATTTTTTATCATTATTAATTTTAATTTTTTATCACATTCTTAATTATTTTTATTAATATATATATATAATATATATACCAACATAACTTATATATACTATATATATTAATTATTTACTATATATATATATATAATATATATATATAATTATATATAATATATTATATAATAATATATAATATATATATATATATATATATATATATATATATTATATATTAAATATTATTTATATATATATTATATATATATTATCATTATTATATTAAAATATGGTTCCCATCACATTACTAAATAAATGGTCATGTCACATGGATTTTTCCAACACTTATATTAAATTACAGATTTCATCACGAACTATCTTTCCAGCTAAACCTTTTTTGTTTTTTCACTAACACGATAACAATTCTTCTTAATATTTAAAATAATTATGGTTCTTGCTCTTAATTTTTTTTTTTTTTATTTTTCTTCTATCTACACTCACTCGAAACATGTTATTATATGCTGTACTTTGTTCTACAGTTTTAGCTTTGTTTTTTTAACTGAAAATTTCCTTAATTAGTACACCTTTACCTTTGTCTTTCTTCTTGACTTCATCATGACATTTAAGGAGTGACACCTTTCATTTATAAAACATCTATTCTTTAAAGCTTTTGCTCCCTTTAACACTTAGTAAAATCCTCAATCAAAATCAACAAAACACTGACTTCCGAAGATTTTTTTCTCGCCATTTGAATTTCTATAAATCCAGTTCAATCCAAAAAGAGTTTGAATCAATCCACTTCAATACAGACATAGTTTGAATCAATCCAGTTTAATCCACAC
The DNA here is from genome assembly GCA_015478945.1 of Trachelipus rathkii. Taxonomy (NCBI): domain Eukaryota; kingdom Metazoa; phylum Arthropoda; class Malacostraca; order Isopoda; family Trachelipodidae; genus Trachelipus; species Trachelipus rathkii. Next base: position 29,326 of record JABUQX010028497.1, on the reverse strand, counting down.
ATAGTTTGAATCAGTCCAGTTCAATCCATACATAGTTTGAATCAATCCAGTTAAATTCAGACATAGTTTGATCAATCCTGTTCAATCCTGACATAGTTTGAAACAGTCCAATTAAATTCAGACATAGTTTGAATCAAAACAGTTCAATCCAAACATAGCTTGATCAACTCATTCAATCCATAAATAGTTTGAATCGATCCAGTTCAATCCAGACATAGTGTGAATCAATCCAGTTTAATCCAGACATGGTTTAAATCAATCTACTTCGATCTATACATAATATAGAAAAAAAAATTATATTATTTTTGGGTTAACTGAAATTGATTCAGATTCTCTTGTTGTGAAAGGGGACTTACTTATGTTCATCATTCATGCTTTTCTCATTGAAAGAATAATAAGAAAAATAAACTAAAAGAACTTTAATTTTTCTTTTCTAGTTAAAGTTTCGTATCTCATAAAGGCAAATAATGATATCTGTGTCCGCACCCTCATGATTAATTACATTTGCATTATTATCCTATATTTTAATAATAAATAAACCTAACCTCTGATACTTTAAATAAAAGAGTATTTCAAAAGGTAAATAATATTTATTCCTATATCCATATATTGCACATCACCCCATGCTTTTATTTGCTTATTTTGATCTGTGTTATATTTTCTTTGCTTTGCATGTAAACCTGTGATTCTGCTGTTCTGAGGCTTGGCAAAAATTCCATGCATGTAAACTTTTTTTTTGCTGATCTTATTCCTTCAGGAGAGAGAGAGGAGGAGAGAGAGAGCTGATATGGCATCGAAGATGAGGGAGAGAGAGAGCGAGAATGAGAGAGACCGAGAGAAGACGATGACGCAGTCCGATGTAGAGGGACGAAGATCGAGAACGAGAGAGCAGAGATAATGATAATGACTTCATATCAAGTAAATGCATTCCTTAAAACATCTTTTTCCGGCTGAATTATTTTCTTCTTTCTTTTTTAACAATAAATCATTCAAAATTAGCTTTTTCCTATTCCAAAAGCACATATTTTCCTCCTGAATACAAATTTATTAAAAATAAATAAAAAATTCTTCGAAAATATTTTACTTAAAAGTTTTCAATTTACTTTAAAAAAATAAAACAATATCGTACGTTATATCAACTCTCGAGGGAGCTTTCTGGGCCTATTTCTACCTTCTCAGCGTTCGTACGTAAATAAATCGAGAAAGATATATGGCTGTTATAATTAATATTATACTAATTTTAAATATATTTCGAATAAAATATTCAAATTTAAATAAATTTCTCATGAATCAAAATAATTAATTAAGTGAACAATATTTTTTTTTTTTTTTTTAAAAGTTCATACTTCAAAACCCTATATGAGCGAAGTGCCAATTTTGGCCTACAATTTTTTTTAAATTTGATGTATATATATATCATAATAAATTATATATATATATATAATATAATAGTATATATAAACTACTATATTATAATAAACTACTCAAATATGTGTAATACCATATATATATGATATATTATATATATATTATTATAATATATATCTAATATATTATATATATATAGTATATAATATATAATTATATATATAATATTATATATATTATGTCAATGGAATTGCTTCCCCATGACGCCAAGCCACCGCTGGCAAGCACTGAATATATATATATATATATTATATATATATATATATTATATATATTATATATATTATATATATAATTATATATATATATTATATATATATATATATATATATATATATATATATATTCAAAAGGGAGATTCCAACTGAATCGAATCCCTGAGGAGTTCCTGACTCACG
>JABUQX010028497.1:0-22500 GCA_015478945.1 Trachelipus rathkii | reverse complement strand
ATATATTAACTTAAATAAAAAATTTGTCACAAAATTATGAAATAAATAATTGCATTAAGGAAGTTTTAAAGACAATTTCGCCAATATGAAATTTAATAACATCCTTCTTTAATTACATTGATAAATTCAACCATTATAAGTGTCTTTATCTGTCTACTCTTACTGCCTGTGAAGGATATTTTAAATACTGTAATATTCATATATATATATTCTTAAATCTGTTGATAGTTATTGTTTTAGTAAAACTCTGGTTAATTCTAGAAGTGTGAACATTATTACTCGAGAGGGGAAGTAGTCCTCCCTCTATTACATTCAATAAATATAGAATATTGCTCTCCCTCCTACGGATAAAGTGACACATTTGCTTTAATATATGTTGTCTTTTGAACGAGTCGTGGGAAAGTCAATCTTTTTATCTTAGTTATCTAAGACACTGTTTCTCCAGTGGAGTAGTCTATGCTAAGAAACGCTCTGACGATATATTACAAGGCTTAGCTTGTTTTTCTCAATCTTAGATAAGTAGATTCGTTAATTTTATAAAGCCTAATTTTTCTAGAGCTTACCTCTTCGGTCGGCTTCTCTATATTCAATTATTTGATACTTATAAGACTCAGCGTTTTTTTAAGTACTTTTGCAAGTTATGGTCTCTAATTTAGGTAAGTGCTCATTTTAGAAAAAGAACTATGACTATGCATTTTTATTGCAAGTCCTTATTTTTGTAAGAACCTTAGACTATTTTTTAGTAATACTTTTATAGTTTTGTAAACGAACATCTCATACATGTACTTGGTAGAAATTACACATACAAATATATTATTTTTATTCTCTACTTTAGAATACAATGACTTGCTGCTGAGGGACCATATGAAAGGGGGTTATCGCTCGTTTTCATTAAATTATATTAACGGAGCTAGCTAGTTGACTTACTTTATCTTGTCAAAACCAATAAAATATCATCTATTGTTATGTCTGAACGGGAACTCTTGGTGCTCTCGTATTCAAATTTCTAACATTATTGCACATAGTTTATTTTATAATATAGGCGTGAAATTAGGAGGGAGTTTATCAGTAAATTTGATAGTATATATATTACATTCCATTTAGTTCATCACATTAGAATGACACCAATACACATATGAATGGATCTATAACCTTTGGCTAGTATAAGTATTTTTTTATGAGTTGTTTATTTAATGCATCTCGATATTGTGCTACTCAGATATCACGACATAGATCGTTAAATAATTTACCTATGTGAGCAGTCGTGGGGGAGCGCATGTGTTACTCACCTCTAGAACGTCGCAACCTAATATAGTAACAAGCGTTTAGTAACGTATATATATCACAAGAATATAGTCATAAAAAAATTATATAAGAAAAAGATGCATCTTAATATAACAGAATCAATTAAAAGAAATTAAAATTTAAGATTTGTCTTAATTTAGGATAGTAGCTTGGGAGCGATGAACTACTAATGTAATGTCCATACTCTGTACTTGTGTTGGGAAACGAAATTATTCTCTCATTTACGCGCCTATTAAGATACGAGTTCGTGCAACCAAACTATTGGATAATCAGTCCCTCATTCGAAATTTTTGCTAGCCTTCAATCAAGCTCAATCCCTTAGCACTCTTGTGTCTATTCTTTTATCTATAAATCCTTAGAGTGTATTTTTTGTATACCATAATACCGATTTTTTTATAGCTCTCTCTCTCAATTTATCTCAAAAGGTTCTCTACAAAGAAAAAAACCATTCGCTTACTGTCTCATAGCTTAAAATTTTGTAGTATATAGATAAAACAGATAGATACTAAAAAATATAATGTCCTCTTGACAAGTGCAGGAGCTGTGGGTTGACATCCACGATACAATATTAAAGATTTTTCATATAAATATTAGGAGAGATGCCATCGTCTTCTCTCTCCTTTATTATGAATTTTCTCCAAGACAGACACTGGGAATACCCAGGCAGAATTAGTACTTTATGGCCACACTAAAAATAAAGTGTGCTCTCTAATGATATGTGTATACAAAGAAATCCTAGAATAATTTATGAAACCTCCAATCTAATTAAGCTATAAGCTGACAAACACCAGTTGTACCGCAATTTTCTTGCTTCCTCTCTCCTCTCTGTCATACGAATAAATATGACGGTTTGTGTGATGGTAATTTTTTTTTTCATATATATAGATAAAAACTGTGTTTAATTTACGACCTTTCTATAACTTCCGATAATGTTGTTACTTATGTTTTTCAAATAGAGAGTTATATTCACTCTATATATAAATACAAATATTTAAATATACTCTCTCTTACTAGTTTCTTTACATTTTATATATTATTCAAACTTTTCTACATTCCTCGAGACCTAAACTATCTAATTCATTCCCCTGTCTACTAAATCTGCTTGCTTCCTAAGCAGTGTCTCTTTCCCAGTCTCCTTATAGATATCCACATCTCTAAATAGCAGTCTCGATGATATACGATCCACAATTCTGCTCGTGTAGACTCGATATACGGTGCTCCAATTTTATCATTGCGCATATAATAATCCAGTGCCATAAGCGCACGATATATTTGATTCTCTCCCAGATATCGCTTTTCATGCTGGAGTCTCATGTGATGCAATCTCCCATTCACAAAGAGATACGCATATTCATGTTTCCGGTATTACTCTCGATAAATAATAGAAAAATTGCGATATTATTTTTACCTGTTAATACGGCGGAAAGTGGGATATATTAGTGAATAATTTTCAAGAGCAATATAATTACGAGAGGGAGTAAGGCTACAATATATACTTATTGTGAATAAAATTTTTTTGTATTAATGCTCATGTAGCCATTGGATTAATCTGTTTTCTATGTTTGATAATACAATAATTTATCCAAAAACATTTTTTATTTATATAATAATTTTTAAAATAAAAATTTTTCTTATTTGAGAATGTACAATATAAAAAAATTTATTTAAGTATAAAGATTTTGGTGATTATATCTTGCCCTACTATTCTGTATGATCCATAGAATATTTTATGATGTTTGATATAGAATACAATATGGAATATAAAATAAATTTATTAAATTGTTAATTTTTTTCATTCTTATAAAAAATAATTCATAAATGGTAGAAAAGTAAATAAATATTGGATATTTTTTTTATACCGATCCGATACTAATACTCTAATTTTAAACTATTCAAAGTAGGTCTTGTATATAGTGTTCTTTTCACTGTTTGTTATATTGCTCTATATATCTATTTTTTTGTGTACCCCTATGGTACTGAAAACTTTTTAATGAACATTTAAGTTAGCATCTTAATATTATACTCATAATTGTACTGAATATATATTTAAAATTAATAATAGGTATATACTATATTATATATACTTTAATAATTGTATTGCTTACTATTTGACGTCTTAGGATCTCTTTGGTAATATTAATAGGGTTTTTTTATATATTAAATATCCAACTGTAGTAGATTTAACATTATATAGAATGATTAGTCATAATAATCTCTATGGTTAGATAACTTTATTGTATTTGTTACTCAATTATTATCTCCAAAATTCTACATTTAAATATAATAATAATATAATAAATATATAAAAACCATTCGTGTTATTCACCCCCCCAACTATTATTAATTACTTTTTTAAAACAATTGTTAAGAACAAACTCTATTTCTCTCAGAGTTAATTAGAATTTAATGTAATTTTTATATATATGCTTACTATATATAAATAAATAAATAATATACCTAAATAACTCAAAATCATTAAATAATAATAGGACAACTTTATATATAAAATAATAATAATTGTCCCCTGTTTTTTATTTATATTGAATATTATTTATTTTTAATATTTCATTTATTGATTTCGGTTGTGGTTTTGTTTCTTGCAATTATGGGCCCCCTTTAACCTTACGTGAGGCCCCCCTCACCGGGCGTCTGGCGGCTGGCCGTTAGTTACGCCCCTGTACACCTAGCTATAATCTTTGTGAGTGAGCAATCAGATAAATATGGTTTTTTATTTTTTATTACTTATGAGCCATTCTACTCTCTGCTCTCTCTTCTATCTATAATAGCCATATAATATTTATATCTAAAGTGATGACTAGTAAGACGTGAACGCTTTCGCAATACTCCAATCGTAGTGTAAGTGTTACCATTAGATCAACCCATTAATAATAATTTATAAGTATAATAATAATTCAAAGAAATTATGTGAGTTCATCTCAACTATGTTTCAATGAACTCAAGCAGTAGTTTATAAGAAAGCCTCACTAATATGGGCCTAACTCATAGACATTCGTTCCTCAGTCAACTAACCATAACTAAATATATAAAATATTATAAGAATTATATAAATAAGAGAAGCACGCATAATTTGAACCCCTCAGAATATTCACAGACCTCGATTAATTACCTCTACATTATATTATAAATTAAGTATAATAATATATTGCTATTGTGATCGTTGAATGTTCAGTACCTTGTTTTTCATAATAATTAAATAAAGATTAATAATATAATAATTCAAGAAGCCGCCTGTGAAAAGGACCCAATGACCAATTATGTGACCGAGGAAAGGTCTTTGAGCGAAGAAATCCGACAATGAGAAGGATCTTAGGAAAGCTCTCGTTCCCCAGTCATTACACGTCTGAATATGCAATTAATAAATATGATCTGAAGTGTTATGCATAATTCAATTTTATATAAAATTGAACAACTCTCGCTATATAAATTCTAATCCTCTTAAATCAGAATAGGTGTACCCAATATTACAATCGAACAACCGCTTCCTCCTAGAGGAAACCTGTGTCATCACTGTGATCGTACAAAACCGGTACTAACTAAATAAGTAAATAATAAACTTAAGATATATAAGTCCGCTCATGTCCTATTCAAGATATTTGACACAGTCCCACGTCATCTCCTAATAAATAAAATTAATAATAAGAAGCCGCATGGCCTATCCTCTATTAGCAATTGTTACCTCATATAAGTTATAATAAATAAAATACCCCCTAATACCCCCATCTGCAATACTATATTTATATTATAATTAATAATAATAATAAAATTTTTTTATTTTTATTTTATTATAATAAATTATAATAAATTAAATTAACTGGTATATGATGAACTTTAAGAAGCCGGCTATAATGGGTATCTATATATTTATTCATTACTTTGCTACTCTCACTCTAAGATTCCATCCCCACATAATATATATTTACCAGTATATATATTTTTAATGGTGCGCGGCATAGTTTTTAATCCCTTTCTCCAATAGAAATCAATTACTCCAAGAGTTCAGCTACTTTCTATAATAAAAAAAAGTGATTCAAAAAGTAAAAGAAATTGTTCTCCTCGCGTCTTTATTTCAGCCTCCCTCATTCTCTTACTCCAATGATGTAACAATAAAGAAAAACCAATTAAAAATTAAATAATATAGAAGTCCGCATTTGGCCTCCATCTATAGAATATTGATTTACCTCTCTAAGTCATACCTCACATATATAATAAAATAATAAATAAAGAATAATTTACTAAGAAGTCCTGTACTATATTTAAGTAGCGTCCGTATTAAATTCTTAAGATTGTCCCAGCTAACCTCGATTTAATAATTTAATAAATTTATTTAATATTAAAATAATATAAATTAAGAAGGCCTCGCTCTAGATGACCCCTCTTTAAGAATAGTACCAATAGTTCAACTCATAATAATAAGTAAATAATACTTACATATCTTGTTCTTCTTTTCTATATTGTTCCTATTATAATTATAGACTTACATGTCTACAGTTCATAACTACAATAATAAATTAATAATATTATAGTAAAGGTCATATATGTGTCCCTTATCTATAGTAAGATATTAGTCCAATCAATCCATAATTTTATAATAATAATTGAATAAGGATAAATACATATTAATACTTAATAGATAAAATATGCCGCATGGGCCTCATATATCTAGACTAAACATTATCACGACTATATTTCTTTATCTCAAACTCAAGCCAATATATAATTCTCTCTCTATCCATCAAGTTAGCTTTACGTTTATGATTTCCCTCTCCCCAGCATATTATTCTCTGTCTTATTTTCTAATAATATAGGTGGGCTAAATATGTATAGGATACCTAATATATTCCATATAAATATACTGTAGATCACTAACATATTCATTATTTATTACTCGACGTTATATTATTACTCTCTCTCCAGCATATATATTAAGTTATTAATAATTTAGTCTTGCACATTTCTGTCTTCTATAGTTACTCTCCCAGTGTGATTTAACTACTAGAGCCCTAAAGCTTTTACTGTGTGTTGTCCTCCAGTCTTAAAATACTCTCATTCACTTACCTATAAGTTGTTTATAATGTGAACTAGAGCACATTGGAATAACAGACTAACATCCTAACCAAGGGATTTTGTTCATTATAAATATAAATAAGGTAATCTATTCGATTAGTTTTAACAAATTTATTATTAAAGTTTAATTCCGAGCCTCTCAATTACGATTTGTTATTGAATAATGAAATAAAAAAATATTTAAAACTTCATTAATATATTTAGTTTATTTTTAATTTTATAATATTTTATGTATTGTGATAAAGTTAATAATATCACTTATATATATTATATATTATATACCATAAAAATAAAAATAAAAATATATATTAAAAATATAATTATAATAATAAATATATCTAATGATTTTTATTATAATATTAATAAAAAATCAAGTGATAAAAAAATAATATAAGTTTAATTTGTATTTTCATTTGATATTTTTATTTTCATGATTGTCTCATCAGTTACCCTTGTACCGAAAAACTCAGTCATATTACATAATCATAATAATAGGAACACATGAATCAAAATAATACTAGTATATAATGTAAATATCACCTCATTAATTTTATCTCGGGGCACTTATTATATTAAATATATATATATATTATATATATTAATTAATAGTATTATATTATATTTATATATTATATATATATATTTAATTTAATATATATATATATTATTATTATATTATATAATATATAATATATATATAATAATTATATATATTATATTATATCATACTATATATAATATATATATAATTATATATAGTATATTATATATTATAACCTAATATATCTATATTGCCAAATGTTTACTTTAGGGTACAGGTCAGTATGTTATTAAGAGATAATATGCCACAAATCCTACCACTAATAAACCAAATGACATTTTTAGTATAATCATGTAAGAGACTAATTTATAGATCATAAGATATATTTTATTATATAGTAGGTAGGTTATCTAGAGCGACGGCTATAGGGCAGAGGAGGGACGAATTAGTTTTCCTCCCTCTCACTCCTCTTCACTCCAGAAGGCGCACATTTTACCCCACGCTACTTGATTTCACTACTTCCTTCCATCTTTGCTAAGTTACAGCAAGATATAGGGTGATATTAGCTTTTAGTTAATAAAAAAATAATATATAGATATATATAAATGTTGCTAAATAATAAAAAACATAATAGAATGTTAAGAAAAGAACATAAAATAGGTTCTTGTATCTCTACCTGTGATCAGTTTACATTGGTCTGTCTTGTCTAATTTGTCCTGTTGTAAAAGCTTAGGAGCTGAGTCGCTATTACATCCTGGACGTAAGGTGTGCTCCGTCGGTACGAAAATCCTAGACTCTTTGGAAACTTGTGTTGAAGAAGTTAATACGAAGAATTATTGTTTTGTTGGTGTATCCTTTTTTCTTCACCATATTTTTTATGCTTCTTCTCCCAATTTATTAATTTTAAATATAATTTGAAATAATTATTTTTAAGTGAGCCTTCTATTTCTTTATATTTAATTTACTATATTTATTCTTAACTAATAAAATTTAAGAACATAGTTCGTAAATTTATCTAATAAATAATAATTGTACATATTTATTGTTATTTTTTGTAGCTATTTGTTTTTTTAATTATCAGCTACATACACCTAGTCCTAAGTATACTCTGACTCCATATATATATATATAATATATATATTTAATTTATATATATATATATAAATATATATATATATAATATTATAATTTATATAGTTGATGTGTGATATGTAGGTGTATGATGTTTGTAGTTGTTATATTAGTGTAGTGTGTATCGTGTGTATCAGTGTGGATTGCCCGGTATTAATGTATATGTAGTTTGTATTATTGTGTGCATAGTACAGTGATTTATAAAATTTCATAGGTGATACACTGAACTCCCTATAAGAGTGTCGTGCCTCGTGTTCTCCCTTGTAGATAAGATGTGTTGTAGCTTTTTTGCAAGTAAATGAAACATTTTTTCATAAGAAAAATGGTTACTAAGTTAGCCCTTTTGAAAGGCTTTCCCCCAGCAAAATTACCTTCTAGTGTGTTAGTGTGGGTGTGTGTTGTATATCTTTGGTGGTGACATCCCTTTCGTTATCTTTTGTGCTTAAATATACTAATTTATCCATGTTTTTATTCTAATATTATGATATAGTGAAAGAGAATGTGATGTACATGCTATCATTTAATTTAATATAACAAAAAAAGTTTTCAAGTTATTAAAACAAATTTTTGCTGACAATTAAAGTTATTAAATTACTTATTCATATGTTATATTTTATGTAAATAAAAAATAATTATTTTTTTCTGGCTTAATAATAATTAAATATTATCATTATATACTAAATCTTTTTAATATAATAAAACTCAATATATTACAATAGTACAAAACTTGCGTATTTTAATGTATTTCTTAGCTTTGAAAAACTTTTATAAATACCTTTATATATGTTATTTATTATTGAACGGGTTTTACAAGTCGTTACTATATTCTTTGAAGTTACGATAGCGACACGTTTTTAATAATTATTTTACATATATTATTGTACTTACTAATAGATTACACAATTTTAAATATACGTAATATATCAATAAGTGTTATGCCTCGTGTTTTTTTTTTTTAATTTTATTTATTTTATTTTATTATTTATTATTTAATTATTTTAATTTTATCTCTCATACTATAATCTCGTCTTATAATTATAAGGATAAGGCAGGCAGAAGATATAAGAGATTTAATATATAAAATATATCAGGCCTCCTAACACCCATAATAAACGATAGACTTTACTCTCAAGTTATAAACTTTATAACTTGCTTCTATACTTGAAATATTATATTCCAGTATGGAGACAACAATCGTGTTTGTAAAGTAAAGATTATCAGTGAATCAAATCATTGAATTATATAATATATTGCAAGTGGTTACACTCAAACAACTCTCCATTATGCTGGGATAGAATGGAGGCAAGATACCACTTTCATAGTAGAAATTAGGAAATGATATCTTATAACTATCGGTATTTATTTTCAGCTAAGTACAATTATGAATATCTATAATATCATAACATACTATAGTGATTACATACTTCTTCTCTCTTTCATGTCTTCTTTTCTCCCTTATTGTCGTCCCCCGTCCTTCGCTCGTGATTGTGTCTAGTAGCTATTTTAAACATCTTTGAGTCTTCATAATTTAGGTGTGTAGGTAATGTATCACTCGACTCTTGAGTATTGATTACTGAAAAAGGGCAAAAAGTAACCTGGTTCAAAACCACCGTCTCGATATGACCTAATCCAAGATTAATATGAAAAATAAATTTTCCCACTTTAATTTAGTGTTTTTTCCTCCGAGGTTTATGTATTGTTGTGTTATTATCATTCTTTTAGTCTGTGTGTGAGTGGTGTAGTGTGTGTTTGTGTGTGTGTGTGTGTGATGAGAGAGATAATAAACGAACCCAACCCTAAAAATACATAACCAAAAATAACTATCCAACATATTCAGTTCCTGATGTTACTCCATGCATTCAGTAGCACACTATCTTATTCGAACTTGTAAAATTAGGCTGCCCAAAATAAAATCTTACCTACGTTGCTAATACTTAACGTTACTAAATATTCACACTATCCCCAGTGGCAATTAAATGTTCTATTTTTTAATATTGTATATTATATAATTTAACTAGTCGGGCCTCATATAAATAATATACTTGTGGCTAGTAACGTCATTACTCAACTATTTATTTTATTACATGTAACCTAATATAATCATATAATTAAATTATAATACTAATAGGTTATTACAGTCATATATATATATTTATAATAGTATTATTCATATCACTATTAATTTAATAATATAACTTCCATTAGGTTACTATTCAGATATAACTCAATTATATATGTCAAATTTATTATATACCTATGTCAATATATAATATTTAATTAAGCTTATTATATTACTTTGCTTATCATAAACTAATATATAATATGATTATATGATCTATGACTATCGATGTTAATGATGAATCTACTAAACCATAATATTTCTTTAAATTTTTCTTGTTGCCTATAGCACTTATTGGCATACATCTAATAGAACCATATCTTACTAGTATTCTAATATCTTATTACTACTTATAAGTTAGATTCTTATTTTATATTGTGTTAATATATATGTATAGTATGAACCTTAATAGTTTAGACAGCACCTTACATACTTTTTACTGATTTAAAATCTATTTGACACTTTATCATATATTGTCTATATTATCTGATACCTAAGTCAGCTTTATTTATAATGTTACTTAAGTGTGTTAGTCATATATTATTTAATCTAATTTGACATTATTTACCTCCTATTAACTATTAAATATAGGTATTGACCACTTATTTATAGGTATCATCTCCCCAATTACTTTTAGTAAATAACTATATATATTATATATAATAACTCCTGTAACATAATTTTAAATTAGTAATATATATTATATATATTATATATTTATTATATATAATTAATAATTAGTAATTAATATTAGTATTATTATATATATTATATTAATGGATTAATACAGTATATTGGAATGATATATAAATATATTATATTATATTATTAATATATATTATATATAATATTATTATCTATCACTTTAATTTGAGACATTCTCCATATTAACTGCTATTAAGGTTATATAGTATTATATAGTGTAATCAGTTAGGCGTATTTACATATGATGATATGCTGATTCGCTTTATATTGCTATGTGTTTTAGGGTTGTTATTCAATGTTAATTGTCATAACCTCAATTATATAGGAACTTTTCATTAACTATTTCTTCTCTACTAAGTTGATTACCTATCATGCTTTAATCGATTATTTATCTCTTCATCCCTACTAATCCCCATTTGCTATTAAATAGTCCTTATACCTCCATCAAACCCTAACCTCTACATATTATTGGGTTTGCCCTTCTTTCCTATTAGTACTACTATCCACTTCTCTAGACTTAAAAACCTTCTTTAAAGTCTAATATTCACCATTACATTACTGTAGCCAATACAATATAAATAAATAAAATTTTTTTTTTTAGCTTGTACTCAATAAGTGTATTATTTTTACCGTACATACTTTGATTAGTATATTATATACTAGGTATGTTGTACTTTAGATTTATCAGATAAATGCTATAAGTGTTTCCTAAAGTATTGGCTCATAAGTTCTATTATAATTATATACTTAATACAGGTAGGTGTATCCAGATTATCGTATTACAATATCTTTTTTAATGCATTAATATTTTATTTACTTATAATTATATTTTATATTGTGGTTTATTTTCTTATTTAAGAGAGTAATCGTACACCTTATATATCATTATACTTTATTATTTTATTCTATTTATTAATATGTAAACACTATGAGTACTTCACGCATAGTAAGCCGTGTTTGAAATTATAATCACCATATATGCTAATTCGTGCTTACATTACTGGTGAGTGGTAAATTTATTAATTTGCCAGAGAAATCATAAGAATGAAATTTAATTTACATTTACTTAGTTGAAAGCAAGCCTATATATCTGCAAATTTACATTTTTGGTAAATGACATAACTCGGAGACTCAAATATAGATATATTTATAAGTTATAGGGGCTCCCCATTTATAATGGTCTCTAGTAAATAAATTAGTTATATATACTGTGTGATCTAAAATAATATCTTACGTCTAGTAGGTATAAAAATGGACTCAGAAGAAAAGTGAATCTTAAAATTCTGGTGTGCCTATATTAGGTATATATGGGTACGGTAGATGACCAAAGATATAATATAATCATTCACCAACATAGTGTGAATCGTTATATTTGTATATGGTATGTGAAAGCGTAATACTCAATTACGTATAGCAATGAAAAACGTATAATATTATGGAGTATCCGGTGATTTGGATTATTTCAAGTCTAATAGGTCGAACCTAATATATATTATGTATACCTACTCAAATCTCAGGTAAACGGATTGATCCCCATCCCGTTGTTCATACACATCCCAGAAAAACACTAAGCATTTAGTGATACTATGTAATATTGAATAAGTGTGAGCGTGAACACTTATAAATCCTAAGGTAATATTTTGGTTATGTATAATTGCAGCACTATATTATGTAAATGAAATAGTGGTTATATTAATGATTTAGAATATATAGTATAAGCTGAAAGTACTTTATATTACTAACTATAGCCAACAGTTCTCCCATGGTAAAGTGAAGTATATCAATGATTTTAGTCGTGTAAGGGTTAAGTCCTTCACAAAGTCAAGATTCTGTAGGCTTTTAAAATAGCATGTTAAGACTATTAAGTTAAGTATATATTATAATGAAACTATAGTCTTCAAGGAGCCCGAATGTTATAAATTACTTTTTTTTCTCTAGGATCACGATGAATGGTATAGTTAACTTACTTCTCATTATTTCAATTGATAATGAATATATGAAAATGCACCTTTAATGTATACTTAGTATAAGGTAATCATCTCACTATGGACTTCCTTACCATAATGGGGATTATACCTATAAATATTACCGACCATGATATAAAGATTTAGGCGATATATATATTATAATATATTTTATGGCTAATTCAAACGAGAAAGGCTTGATGATGTGTATTTATTTCCGTTTAGGAAATAAGATAAGCATACGATTCCAATTAGGTTTTAGATTCTAAAAAATACATCTCATATATAATAATGATAGAATAATGAAAATATAAGAACGTGATTCTTATATTGCAAGCCTCAGGCACTTATATATAAGATATAATTACTATGTATACACCTCAAGTGGATATTACTTAATATGTCGATTTAGATTTGAAGAATTGGTAATACATTTCTTATATTACTTTATGTATATAGGCATGCTAATTGCGGGACTTATACTATATAATACTCCATTTATGTGGTGTTCATATGACTTATGGTTATAATATATATAGATTAAGTTAGGGCTAATAGATAGTAATCCACCTGTAGGAAAAAAGTTGATTATGGCCTGCTTAGGGTGAAATATAATATTTTAAATTAATTAGAGTATCTTGTAGGTATATCAAATATCATTAACGAACCATATACTGGTTGACAGGTGTGGAAATAATCTTATTTCTCCACACATCATCCACATTCAAACTGGGACTTAGATGATATAAATGCAATTATTGATTTGTGGTACCCTAGACTAAAAGTATAGTGAATTTAGTTATTCAAATAATTTGCTCAAAGATTATTTATTACAGGTGAAGTTTGTGATAAAGATAAAACTCAAAAGCTGGTAACTTTAGCGGTGCCTCTACATAATATTCGTACTCATAAATATCAATAAGATTTGCAGTGAACAATTTTACATTAATAATATATAATATCCTAATTTGACTGATATTGAAGCATACTGCCTGAGAAAGTTTTAATATGTTCAATTGTGTTGTATTTCAGATTAACTTTTAGTAGGCAACTCATGAAATAATTCTGTACTCCCTTCTCATTCTTATGATCCATATTCTTCCCACTAGTACTTTGCCCTTTGAGTGCTGTGATTTTATAGGAACTACGTACAGAATAATAAATATGCTCATTTATCCAGATCTTCTAAAATTTTGAATTGTAATTTGACATATTATAATTGTGCATTTTTAAAAAGTTCATCATTTATCGACAATAAAGGCTACAACCTACATAGATCATCGTTCTTACCGGTATACATATCTAGCCGTATGTTATAAGTGTGAAGGTAACAGGGTAATAAGCCGGATGACATTCCCATGGATGCAACAATTGTATATATGGATGGAAATGATATGCCCAAGGAATTGAAGCGACTTACCATTTAATTGGAGAAAAAATCTATTTTGTTGAGCCTTTTCTCACGTTATTGCCTACCTAATATTACTTGTACACAATAAAATGTAGCCCAGGAACATATTTAGACTAATAGCGTTATTCACGATCATGGACATTCACACGCCTTGCTGGTATTGGAATATTGTAATGTTTATTTTACATGAAATTTGATGATTGTAATGTTATACTTTTGCCCATTCTGATATCAATTGTAATTCCCTATTCTTTCGTGTTTTTTTTTTTTTATTATTTTATGTATTTTAATTTTAAGAGTGAATTATCGTTACAACCTAACATAAATTGTTTGTTATTAATGTATTTGATTAGTGCCAAGACACACCACTCATTAGTGCTCCACCGAAATACTTTATACGTCTCCACAATACATCAGGTAGAATAAGGCACGAGATTTCATTATTATATACTTATATTACGGATAGATCAGTGAGTAATAGTTTTAGAAATATTATCTAACCAAAGTAACCTAACCCTAACCGTATATATAGCAGCAATTTACCTCTATTAATCCTTTATCTTTTCTCTTAAGTTTATGTTTTATGCGGGAAAAAATATAATCTTGGCCTGCAGTTTATTATTTACTCATTATTATTATTACTTAACCATCCCATCTTAGTACCCCTTTGATTTCCTCTTTCCATCAAACACTTTGCAGAATACATTAGGTATATATAATTCCCTATTAATCACTTATTATATATTTCTAATTCTAATCTATTTCAATATAATCTATTTAATTCCTACAAATTATCTCGTATAAAACCCTTTCATTTCTCTCTAAAAATTCAACACCCTTTATGCTATACTTTTTTTAATCCATATTTTTTATGAAGCCTTAATGCCCATTAGTCTCTACAATTACTACATACAGACCACAGTTGGAACATAAATAATATTATTTTACACCTCGATACAATTTTATTTCATTTTTTTTACTACTTTATCCTGTTAAATTTATCCTATTATATATTATCCCATAATTTGCAAAAATCCGTTTACTGATCTCTATTTGAACTTCATTAACATTCTGAAGTCAATCTCCTTTTCCATGCCTCCGAAAGCACCGAATATCCTTCTTAAGTATTCTTTAAAACTTTTAGTGTCTTATAGTCTATAGGTTTCTTTCTCCCATTCATACTTATATATGTATGTTTACCAACCCCATAATTGAGAAATCGGTTCTTCCTTTTGGGTTCTTGACTAACTAACTTATTTTTATCTTATTAATCATTATTCTTATTATTATTAATTTTTAATCCTTTTATTTACTATATGAGCTACAAACTTAAACTGTGTGTTATCTGAATTAACTTATAATACACCGCACCATAGATATATCTCACCTAGGTATAAGAATCTCAATAAAGTATCCTCTCATAATTAAATAAGATTGTACGAAGACAAAATACAAATAACTATCTCAGACTTAACCTATCACCTCCCATGTTCACAAGCTTGAGGACGCAGTCTATATACTATTCACACAAATATATATTATCACCTCATTTTACCTCAAATTTAATATTAGCTTCACTTTTCCCAATAATCCTATTCCATATAATTTCCTTATTAACTCAATTACTCACGAAATATTCCATATAATTAGATCTTATTATTATACATATTCAAGGAATACGCTATCCTGTGGAGGATAATTTTTAAGTATAAAAAAGTAACAAACACATATGTTCCTCAAACCACTTCCTAATATATATAATCCTCGAGACTCACCCTTACGTAAATTACCGGCCCGATTTTAACACAAACATTTTAAGCTTGCCCAGTTGGGAGGAATAGGAATGCCTCTTAATATGAAGCTCTTAAATGTATTTTATTAATAATAATATTAATATTTATATATATATATATTATATTAATTAAATATTATTATATTATATATTAATAATATATATATATTAATATATATAATATAATATATAACCTATAATATATATAATATATATATATAATATATATATTATATATATTTATATATATTATATTTATAATTTATATTATTATTTATATATATATATTATATAATTTAATAGTATTATATAGTATATTAATACATTTATATTTACAGTACTAGTGTTATATCTTATATAATCGAATAAATAATAATATTCTCAAGTAAATTTTGAATTATTTTATAATTCGTAATTATTAAATATAAGTATATATATATTATTTAGTCAATTAAATATTATTATTATCTCTACTCACTCTCCGTTGGAATCAAACGTGCATTTCTGGTTATCCAGATCACAAGGCGCCCTCGCAGCTAGTATAGATGGGTACATATCTTGTACACCCTAATGAAAATCTTACTGAGCACACTCTGTTTTACCACGCCTCGCTCAACATCATCATTCTGGGTGTGATTAAAGACGACCATGAACTATACACGTATTGAGGAGAGAGTTCCCTTATCAGATGTATCTTTAGCGCATCAGATTTCCGGCATTTGATCCTCGTGTCAATACATTATAGTGAACTTATACTAGGTGTCGCTGGGTCTGTCGTGCACCGTTACCCGAAATCGTCTTCGGAATGTTTGTAATCCGAGTTGACCGGTTGCGCATAGTCATCTTTCTCTCAAAAGGTGGAAATTACGCAAATAGTGAAATGTGCGATATTGCATTCTTGTTACTGTGCGTATGATTAGGTCGTACGAACGGTAATTCATCAGCAGCCATGCGTCTCTATGAAATGAATGTGTTACGCCTCTCTGCGTGTGCAGTGCCTAAGCATGGTAACACCACATTTTCCACCAATATGTTTGCACTGCTCTCCCCATTAAACGCTGCGTCCCGTCAGGCTAGGAAATTCATACGAGCCGGAGAATTATCTTAAGATCTGCATAACCTGAGTGGCCACAAACTTATGCGATCTCCCCTCTCCGCCACTCTCTCTCCCCTCCCGTATCAGAACTTCACATGATGTTCGTAAGAACGGTATATAATGATTATCCAAGATAAATTTAGAACAGTCTACAATATATATATAATATATTCCAGCATAAAAATGACGGAATTACTTTACTAATTTTGGTAAGTATGGATCTATGAATTGGCTACAATGTATATATTAATGAATAATAAAATTTAAGAAACTTTCGTTGTTAACCCTTATCACATCCATACGAGTGCTAGGCACTTACTGTACCACGGATTTTCCTTAGCTAATACGATATAGCTTTTGGTCTCTCGATGGATATGCACAGAATAAAAATGACATATACTCTCAGTACCTCACCATATTTAAGTCGTTAAATATATAATTAATTAGTTCTCACCGAGAAACCAAATAAAAAATTTATCCAGAGGGACGCTCAATTATATATCTAGTAAATCTTACCTTCCACGAATAAACAAATTATCACCATTAATGGTGAGGTCTGACGTAAAAAACCCAACATGCAATATGTTGAAAGCCGCCTAATATACCAACTCAACCTATGTATTTTCAATATTGTAAGTATGGGTCAGAATTTAGTTGGTACGGATACCTAATTATAAGATAGCGTATCCAATTACTTATATTTACCAAGCTTAGGCTTTAACTGGAGCTGTGTGTCATTCTGTGGATGCCTTTGTGTCACATATGACACTCTTATCACACAGTTTGACTACTCATTTTCCGATCGATAAATGTATTATTATTTATTCATCTGATATCACGCGTGAATTTCCTGCAATCTATATGTCTATTACTCTAGTTTTATGTTAGATTCCATAAAAACTAATAATTGATCTATACATGAATCTGTTTATCTCTCCAATCTGCCTCTGTTCTTCTGGGATATTAGTAGTAACACGAATTATGTAGATACTGAAAAGAACTCTATTTGCTATAACCCTCTCCTGGTATTTCAATATCTCAGTTTCTCTTGATAAATAGCTCATTGTGTCCCCTCTTCTTCTGTTATCCCTATAAAGGAAGTTGGTTCAACCTTGTAAACATTTTATTGACGTATATTTTCTAACTCTATTAGCAACTAGTATATGAATAAGTGATTCATTCCGGTAAGTAAATTTAATGGGCTTCCCATAATTCTAGTATTCTTTGGTACAATACAATTCAGGCACACACTTAACTATAATAGTATATATATTATTAATTTGTAACCGTGTCACCTAGCTCATATATATTCAAATGCGTTTCGCTCACAGATATTAGAGGTCATTATGATATTGCTCATTGCGCTGGGTAGTATAATTGCTCAATATTATTTCAAACATTTTGTATTATATATAACTAATTAATGATGCAATGCAACAGCATTGTTTTACTATTTCTTTGTTTATATTTTCTTCTGTATACTTTTAAATGTTAATGTATTTATACTTTAATTAATTATATAATATAATATATTGGATATATATAATGAATTATTTGTTTAATTATCACTATTATTTCCAATATATATTATGTTTATGATCTGTTATATTATTTTTGATTAACTTAATATGTTTAAATAATAGGTATATTTTAATTATAATTTAATATGTTAATATATAATATATATATTATAGTATATATTATATAATATATATATATAATATATTATTATACATTAATAATTATTATATATATATATTAACTATATTTTAATATATATATATATATAAATATATCATATATTATATTATATAATATTATATATATAATATTATATATATATATATATATATTATTATAATATATATATAATATATTATATGTATTGTCAGATATATATATATATATATATTATTATATAATATATATTTTTCCTAAAGATAATTGGCTTAAAATTATAATTTTTTGATTCGTCCAGCCGAAGCAAGTAAGGCTTCTTGCCTATTATCACAACTTTAAAATTATCTGTTATTAGGTTTATATAATAACAAGCCATTCTCTATAAATGCATATAAAAATATCTACTCCATTAGTTTATAAGTAAAACCATTAGGTATGTTAAATTTAAAAATCTTGAAATGTGATTATGTTCCTCTCCACCTGGAGTCTTCAGTGAGAGTATGTTACTCTCCACCTAGTGTCTTCATGAAAGTATGTTCCTCTCCATTAGTGTGTGAGTATGTTCCTCTCCACCTAGTGTGTTCATGAGAGTATGTTCCTCTCCATCTAGTGTCTTCAGTGTGAGTATGTTCCTCTCCACCTAGTGTCTTCAGTGAGAGTATGTTCCTCTCCACCTAGTGTCTGAGAGTATGTTCCTCTCCACCTAATATGTAAGAGTATGTTCCTTTCCACCTAGTGTCCTCAAGAGAGTATGTTCCTCTTCACCTAGTGTCTTCAGTGAGAGAATTTTCCTCTCCACCTAATCTCTTCAAGAGAGTATGTTCCTCTCCACCTAGTGTCTTCATGAGAGTATATTCCTTACCATCTAGTGTCTTCAGTGGGAGCATGTTCCTCTCTACCTAGTGTCTTCAAGAGAGTACTGTATATTCCTCTCCACCTAGTGTCTTCAGTGAGAGAATGTTCCACACCATCTAGTGTCTTCAGTGAGAGCATGTTCCTCTCCACCTAGTGTCTTCAAAAGAGTATGTTCCTCTCCACCTACTGTCTTCAGTGAGAGTATGTTCCTCACCATCTAGTGTCTTCAGTGAAAGGATGTTCCTCTCCACCTAGTGTCTTCAAGAGGGCATGTTCCTCTCCACCTAGTGTCTTCAGTGTGAATATATTCCTCTCCACCTAGTGTCTTCGGTGAGAGCATATTCCTCTCCATCTAGTGTCTTCATGAGAGTATGTCTCTCCACATAGTGTCTTCATGATGGTATGTTCCTCACCATTTAGTGTCTTCAGTGAGAGCATGTTTCTCTCCACCTAGTGTCTTCAAGATAGTAGGTTCCTCTCCACCTATTGTCTTCATTGAGAGCATGTTCCTCTCCACCTAATGTCTTCAAGAAAGTATGTTCCTCTTCACCTAGTGTCTTCATGAGAGTATGTTCCTCACCATCTGGTGTCTTCATTGAGAGCATTTTCCTCTCCACTTAGTGTCTTCAAGAGAGTATGTTCCTCTCCACCTAGTGTCTTCAGTGAGAATATGCGCCTCACCATCTAGTGTCTTCAGTGAGAGCATGTTTCTCTCTACCAGTGTGTGAGTATGTTCCTCTCCACCTAGTATGTGAGAGTATGTTCCTCTCCATCTAATGTCTTCAGTGAGAGCATGTTCCTCTCCACCTAGTGTCTTTAGTGAGAGTATGTTCCTCTCCACCTAGTGTGTGAGAGCATGTTCCTCTCCACCTAATATGTAAGAGTATGTTCCTCTCCATCTGGTGTTCTCAGTGAGAGTATGTTCCTCTCCACCTAGTGTCTTCAGTGAGATTATGTTCCTATCCACCTAATGTGTGAGAGTATTTCCTCTCCACCTAGAGTGTGAGAGCATGTTCCTCTCCACCTGGTGTCTTCAGCGTGAGTATGTTCCCCTCCACTTAGTTTCTCCAGTGAGAGTTTGTTCCTTTCCACCTGGTGTCTTCAGCGAGAGTATGTTTCTCTCCATCTAGCGTCTTCAGTGAGAGCATGTTCCTCTCCACCTAGTAGTGTCTTCAGTGAGAGTGTGTTCCTCTCCACCTAGTGTGTGAGAGTATGTTTCTCTCCATCTAGTATCTTCAGTGAGAGCATGTTCCTCTCCACCTAGTGTCTTCTGTGAGAGTATGTTCCTCTCCAGCTAGTGTGTGAGAGTATGTTCCTCTCCATCTAGTGTCTTCAGTGAGAGCATGTTCCTCTCCACCTAGTGTTTTCAGTGAGAGTTTGTTCATCTCCACCTAGTGTGTGAGAGTATGTTCCTTTCCACGTGGTGTGTGAGAGTATGTTCTTCTCCACCTAGTGTGTGAGAGTATGTTCCTCTTCACCTAGTGTCTCCATTAAGAGTATGCTCCTCTCCACCTGGTGTCTTCAGCGTGAGTATGTTCCTCTCCACCTAGTTTCTCCAGTGAGAGTATGTTCCTTTCCACCTGGTGTCTTCAGTGAAGAGTATGTTCCTCTCCATCTATTGTCTTCAGTGAGAGTATGTTCCTCTCCACCTATTGTCTTCAGTGAGAGTATGTTCCTCTCTACCTAGTGTCTTCAGTGACAGTATGTTTAACCAAGTTGGCAACATATGTAGTTCTCCATCAAATAGATTGTCTTCAGTGAGAGCATGTTCCTCTCCACCTAGTGTTTTCAGTGAGAGTTTGTTCATCTCCACCTAGTGTGTGAGAGTATGTTCCTTTCCACGTGGTGTGTGAGAGTATGTTCTTCTCCACCTAGTGTGTGAGAGTATGTTCCTCTTCACCTAGTGTCTCCATTAAGAGTATGTTCCTCTCCACCTGGTGTCTTCAGCGTGAGTATGTTCCTCTCCACCTAGTTTCTCCAGTGAGAGTATGTTCCTTTCCACCTGGTGTCTTCAGTTAGAGTATGTTCCTTTCCATCTAGTGTCTTTAGCGAGAGTATGTTCCTCTCCACCAATTGTCTTCAGTGAGAGTATGTTTCTCTCCACCTAGTGTGGGAGAATATGTTCCTCTTCACCTAGTGTGTGAGAGTATGTTCCTTTCCACATATTGTCTCAAGTGAGAATATGTTCCTCTCCACCTAGTGTTTTCATTGAGAATATGTTCATCTCCACCTAGTGTGTGAGAGTATGTTCCTTTCCACCTAGTGTGTGAGAGCATGTTTCTCTCCATCTAGTGTGTGTGAATATGTTCCTCTCCACCTAGTGTCTCCAGTGAGAGTATATTCCTCTCCACCTGGTGTCTTGAGAGTATGTTCCTCTCCACCTAGTTTCTCCAGTGAGAGTATGTTCCTTTCCACCTGGTGTCTTCAGTTAGAGTATGTTCCTTTCCATCTAGTGTCTTTAGCGAGAGTATGTTCCTCTCCACCTAGTGTCTTCAGTGAGAGCATGTTCCTCTCCACCTAGTTTCTTCAGTGAGAGTATGTTCCTCTCCACCTAGTGTGTGAGAGTATGTTCCTCTCCATCTAGTGTCTTCAGTGAGAGCATGTTCCTCTCCACATAGTGTTTTTAGTGAGAGTATGTTCGTCTCCACCTAGTGTGTGAGAGTATGTTCCTTTCCACCTGGTGTGTGAGAGTATGTTCTTCTCCACCTAGTGTGTGAGAGTATGTTCCTCTTCACCTAGTGTCTCCATTAAGAGTATGCTCCTCTCCACCTGGTGTCTTCAGCGTGAGTATGTTCCTCTCCACCTAGTTTCTCCAG